>QANX01002678.1:0-32615 GCA_003254975.1 Ochetophila trinervis | reverse complement strand
TTATCAATTTTTTAACTTTTTGACTTTTTTATTAATTTAAAATATTTTATCTTAAAAAAATTTGCATGTCAAATTCCATAACTATGTCAAATTTGCACTTCCCTCCTACTTAACAAACTTTGAGTGGAAAATGGGCAAAAGACTAATAGTGCAAAAGAAACTGAACTTGGACAAAAAAAATGCCAAAAAAAAAATTTCAAGGTTAAGTGCAAAACATGTTAAAGATAAAGGACACGAATGCAAATAACCTTTATTTTTCTATTTTTATTTTATTTTATTTTATTTTATAAAACCGCAAGCATATTCAAAAAGTAAAAAGGCTACACCTAGAACCAAACCGCCAGCAACCCCTCATGAAACAAAGATAGAATAACCCTTGTGAGTTTTGGAATATCTTGATAATTAGAAGATTTTTTGTTT
Source organism: Ochetophila trinervis (assembly GCA_003254975.1). Taxonomy (NCBI): domain Eukaryota; kingdom Viridiplantae; phylum Streptophyta; class Magnoliopsida; order Rosales; family Rhamnaceae; genus Ochetophila; species Ochetophila trinervis. The sequence continues at coordinate 32,195 of QANX01002678.1, read as the reverse complement.
TTGAACCTTTTGAGATTATATGGATTTTGAATATTCAATTCTTAGCTTTCTATGAATCTCAAAGTCTTTTGTATTTTGCGAATCAAAGTTTCTTGGGTATTTTGTGACTAAACCAGTCTCTTGGCAATATCAACGAAGTATTTTAATCTTGGCATCTGCGAATCAACAGGTTTTGGATTACTTGATAAGCTGTAGATTTGTAAGGATTTGATACTTTGGTTTTTTTGGTGCTTAGTAGGCAAATTAATTTGCTGGATCAGGGCCTTCTCTAGTGATTCGTATTTGTTAGCATGTATGTTTTTGACTATTCATATGGAAAGTCCTATTAAGTATTTAATTAGATGATTATGAAAATATGGGATCCCAATTTATTTTTTTGAAAAGTTTGTAACTTATAAAAGTAATTGAATTGTGATATGATTTGTAAATTTTTTAAAGTACTTGAAATGTGATATGATTTGAACAAATTTATATTCTGTAAAGTTCTGATAAGTCCGAATTATTATTATTTTCAAATATTTTTCCATAAAGCTATATATGTATATGTGTAAAGGTTTTTTTTTACTATTTTCCTATGAAGCTATTAGGTACTAAGTTATCACTCATTTAGTTTTGTTATGGTTCTAGGCAATCATGAGCAACGTTAGCTAGAAGTAGATACGGCAACTTTAGTTGTTTTGTCCTTTGTTTAGTAATTTTTTTTTTATAGGATCTATTGTTTAGTACTTTGTGCTTTAGTTTTTATTTTTGATAATTAAATAAAAGACCTGTGTAGTGGAGTTATAGATCTATGAGATACTTAGTGAGTGGATTTATTTAGGCGTTTTTTTAATTCGATAGGAGTTTGCGATGGGAGTCCATATCGCTAAAACTTTCTTCTTCCTCGTGCGGTAGCAGCGGAAATGAGCACTTGAATCCAAATGAGACTACTAAGATTCGAACTTCAATTCTTGTACTCGCATGTGTAAAAGTTCAACTGACTCTTACCACTGAGCTACACCCTTTATGCTTTAGTTGTGCTTTGTAAAGAATCGCTTCTGCTGTATCTGTATGGTTTTGTGTAGGAATTTTACCAACAATTTTTTTTTTTTTGGGTATAGAAAGGTTTATTGGTATTTTTGAAGCGTACACTTCCGCTAAGGTGTATGGGTATGTTTTCGGCAAAAAAAAAAGGTGTATGGGTATGTTTTGACCAAAAAAAGGAAATTTTGCTTCTGCCGCGTTTTATGGGTATGTTAGAAAGGAAATTTTTGCTTACGCAGCGTTACAATTTTTGCTTCTGCAGGAATATTTTTTTAGCAATTTAGAATGGAAAAAAAATTAGATAAAAATATTTTTAGATGAATTTTTTTTTAGCAAGAAAAGGAATCCAAGATGAAATAATATATTTGATGAAAAAATTGATCATTTTTAAACAATTTAGGATAAAAAAAATTTGGATGAAAAAATATATAGAATAAAAAAATAAAATTTTTAATTTTAGAAATTCAGGATAAAAAAAAATTTAGATGAAACATTTCAAAAAATTAATATATTTTTTCAAAAATATAAATTTTCTAAATCACATGAATCGCATGTGATCCTATATAAACGGGTTTTGTTAACCGACTAAAATGCTAAATATATTAAATGTCAAAATTAATTTTATAAGCTACACGGAATTATACAATTATAGAATGTATTAAAATGTATTTTTTCTTGAATTTATTATTAAATTGTGAAAAACATTTCCATATCCACATCTTGAATCTATTATTAAATTGTCAATTTACCACAGTTATTTTGGATTTTACTCTTCTAACATTGAAGAAATCAATTTCTTCCCTTTATTTTATTTTTATTATTATAAAAACCCAAAAGTATATTAGATTAATATATATAATTTTACTATATTGGGCATACATGCCCGTTTATAATGGATGTGTCATCTAATTTCATGTACTTTTACATTGAATTATATGTAATCGGACATTTACATCCATTTATTTCATCTCCTTACCTATATTCTTCATTTTGTAATGTAGGAACTGTACATCGTTTTCCTTAATGACACATGGTTCATGTATATTTATGCTATCTTCTGAAGGTTATTGCTCCATAATTTTTAATGCAATCACAAAATGATATTCACTTGTTCCTTTAGAGAGAATTTTGTCTAACTAATTGAATTTAAGGTTTTCAAAAGTATATATCGTTTCTCTTTCTGTAGTTTCTCCATCGTCTCTATCATTTGTTGTTCAAAAAACAACTTTGATAAGATTATTTTGGTTTCCAAATAATAGCTAACACTACAAAAAAAATTGATGTTTTGTGACGGAAATCTTTGTGACGGAAATGTATCCGTTACAAAACACTGTTTTCTGTGTTGGAAATTTCAACTTCCATCACAATTGTGGATTCATTTTCTATTAATTGTAACAAATATTTGGCCGTCACGAATTTAGCTGCGCGGGAATAAAATTTTGAATTTTTGTTTGCATTTAGTGACGTAAAATGACAAATGTCGTCGCTAATTGCCTTCCAAAAATATTAAAAAAATATATAACATTTCTGTGACGGTTACCATACAGTCACAGTTGCTAAAAACATTTAAGTGGCACTGTTTGTCACCGGATCTGTTGCTAAACATATATGTTTTTTGGATATGTGGTGGATGACTGCTGACATTTCAGAAATTAAGTTTGACTTTGCATTTTCTTTGACCAAGAAACGACATCATTTTAAGCAATGGACCTTGGCTACTGTTTTCCATCTTTTTGAGCTTAAGTTTTGCAATCCCTTGTGTTCGGCCACTGAAGACTATTCTACAGAAATCTCAAGCATTGACAGCTTGGAGGGGAAACTGATGTGACGCAGGCGGCAACTCTAGCAACTCTGTCATCTTCCAGCTCCGGCGTACTTTCCGCAGAGGATCGCTGATCATTTCCCACAACAAGACCGAATCGTTCGCCGTCGATCCCGTCCTCTCTTCCAACGGTGAGGCCTGTAGTTTTTTTATTTTTTGCTAGTGATTTGTGCTCATTTATTTTGGGTTTTCCTGCATGAATATCTCGGTAGAAAATGAGTGCAACCCATTGGTCAATGATGTGTTTGATGTCTAATGGTGTTGTTTCAATGGGTTTTCCTCCAAAACCGAAATGTGTATTTGAGGCCCCTGTTTTCGAATGTTATGGTTGGGTTTCTATTCAGTTTATACACTGCAATATGGTATAAGAAGACAAGCAAACTGAGGATTGAATTTGCCAAAATGCAATCAGAGGCTTTGAAATATATAGGATTTAGAGTACTTTGTTTTGTTTTTGGGACTATGTTTATATATATATATATATCTTTAATTTTTTAGATATATAGTTTTTCCACAAGAATATTGAAATAGCCTATTGTTTTTACCAAGTTGTTTGTGAGTAATTTGCATTAATTTGAGAATGCAATTAACAGCTTCAATGATGGCCATAGATAAGGTTTTAATTCTTTCCATGTATTTGATTGATAAACACTTTGTAATGAATTTTTATTTTTATTTTCTTTCCTTTTTCTTTTCTTTTGATAAAGCTTAATAAAGTCACTGTCCAAATCAGATTAGTGTTATGCATATTGTTTGTGTTAAGATGTATATTATACAATTCGTGTCTAAAACTAAGGCAATAAAATTTGGTTGTATCATCTTTTAACTTTAGCTTAGATTGGAAGTGAAAAACCAACTTGCTTGAAAACAATTATATAAGATTGAAGTAAATATATATGACAAGGTAAAAAAACTTTTATTTTAAGAAATGTTTCAAATTGTTGTATGATAATAAATATTGCAACCCATTTGTAAATCATTTGAACAAATTTAATTGTCCTCCATTGTTTGTTATTTGTATTTTTTGTTTTAGTTAATGATTAACTATATGTCATATATGTCTCGCCCACTAATACTCACATTTCAATTGATATACTTTATTTATTTTTCCTTTCAATTTTTAATTTTCCTATCCTTTGAACCATTGTGAAATCTTCATAGAAAGTGACATGAAAAACAAGAAGTTCTGATGCCAACAATAGAGTGACATAACATCATGAAATTTGTTTTATAGGATGTCTTTAGAGGCATATATCCAGTTTAATAAATAAGCCAAATAAATGAATAAGCACTTTCGAACCAATTGGTTTGGCAACTTGAATTTAAGGAATTATACTAACTTAAAATGAATGTGGAAGTCGAATAATTAGCTACGCCATATTGTTATTCATAAGATTTTCCATATGTATATATATTTCAGTTTGATATACAATGTGTGCTTTTAGAGGGATAAAAGTAGACCTTCAGGAATAAAAAGTTCTTGTAAAAATGAGTTTGCCATTGGAGATGATGAATGACTTGTGAGCCGCATGGAATGAGTTTGCAATATTTGTTATTAACTGTACTCTTACATTTATTGTTTTCATATACAGTCGTGCATGCATGTGTCAAATGTATTTATTTGCAAGTGAATTTTTTTTACTCTTAAAATACACAGGTGAAAATGCAATATAATCCTTGAGATTTTTAAGCACTCTTATAAAATGGTGTTATTCTAATTCTCTGCTAATACACATGGTGTTAAAATACACATGCATTCTTACTTATTTGGATCATTAATTTACATAAATGAAAGAGAGGTATATATATGGTTGCTGAACATATATCTATATATATATATATGTACATTTATTTGCTTCCTCTGACACAAGTAAAAAACAGTTAAAAATTTAAAAATTGAAAATTAGCTATATAATTACAAATAATTATATTTGTTGGTGACAATGATTACTGCATGCAAACCCCCTGTTTTCCCTGTAAAGTTTAGCATTTTGCCAATTTTTCCTTTGTTATTTCTTTTCTTAATGAGAAAAATTTTTCTAAACATTATTCATTATCAAAAGAAAGGTAATGCATGAAGGCATAAGAGTGATACAATAAATGGTTTTTGGGAGTACGTATTTTAATTTGTGTTTAAATCTTGTGTTTGTCAAAGTAAAAGAAAAAATTTCATATCAAGTAGGATTTGGCACAATTTAAGTTTAGAACAATGCACCATCAAATAGAAGTTTATTTTGAATATTATTTTCTACTTTATTTTTATTAGTAAATTCTAATTGTTAGTTATGAACTTGGCTTAAACTTCTAATCCCAATTTTTCTTATTGCCCAACAATTATTCTAATAATGAAATTCGATCTACTTAAGTTTGTTATATTGAGTCGGGTTATCATGGTAATAGTTTGGGCAGATTCATATACATTCTTGGTTTTTAACTACATTTGACGAAACCCCTATGCTATTCCGACAATATAAGTTTCAATGTTCTAATGAGCATTTGTTTTGTGCTACAGCTCTACGAGACCATTGTGGCTTCAAGTTTCCAAGTTAGGCTTTTATTTCCAGGTACATAACGCAAATTTATTTAGTCTCTTGATCACCTCATTCATATGGAAAGATTCGTAGTGCTTACTTACGTGTGAATGTACATTGTGCTATGTGTCCATCATTTATCTTTCAATGCTGCTGAATTTGTTTTGGTTATATGAAAACATGTTTATTGTTGACAACCGAATGCATTTGGAATTCCTTTTGCACTTGCACTTCTGTGTCTTTAATCTTGGAACTCACAGCCGTGGCTTGTTCCACTCAAGCCCTTGTCGCATTGCTTCTGTTTGAAAGTAAAGATGGTAAGAGTCGGATGCCAGTGCGTTATAGATCACTCCCGAAATATGTTAATGGAGTCAAGGAATTCATTAATTTTGCAAAACACAATATGGAAGATGAGGAGAAAATCAAATGTCCATGCTACCAGTGTAACAACTACTACTTCTTATTCCCGGATCAGGTACATGACCACTTGATTGTGTACGGAATGCTCACGTATCCATGGGTGTATCACGGTGAGACCTTAAGCCCTCATGTCCATGAAGACATTGTAGATGATGATGCTTCGCTCGACGGTGACGATGATGTCTTTGGGGACGGGACATGAGCAATGCTAAATGATTTGAACAATGAGGCTTTATTCACCGAATGGTCAAATTCATCAACATCTAATCCAGTCCAAGCTGATTGTCAAGTTAACTCAAATCCTTTCGCTAAGTTATTCCATGAAGCTTCACTTCCAATGTTCAACGGGTGTAAACTTTCAAGGATTTCGGTCCTAGTTAAGCTGCTGCACTTAAAGACATCGAATGGATGGACAAACAAATCCTTCGACATGCTGTTGTAACTACTAAACACAATACTTCCAGCCAAGTCGGGTCTACCTTCTTCATACTACAAGGAAAAACAAGTCATCCGAGATATCAGACTCCACTATGAGAAAATAGATGCATGCAGGAATGATTGCATACTGTATTGGAATGAATTTAAGGACTTGGATGTATGCCCAACATGTAATACACCGTGTTATAAGGACCGTGCATTTAGTAACAAAAAAGTGGCACATAAGATACTAAGATATTTCCCATTGACTCCACAGTTGCAGCGGCTTTATGTATCCAATAAAACAGCCCGTGACATAATGTGGCACCATGAAATGCGGGTTGACGATGGCACACTAAGGCACCGGGCTAATTCTGAAGAATGGCAGAATTTTAACAAATCTTTCCCCTTATTTGCTAGTGAGCCAAGAAATGTGAAGCTTGGACTTGCTTCCAACGGTTTTAACCCGTTTGATAACAAGTCAACACCTTATAGCATGTGGCCCGTTATTGTTGTCCCATATAATTTACCACGTTGGTTATGTATGAAGGACCCATTTCTCATGTTGACTTTGAAGGTGAAGACATGTTTTACCACTTAAATTCCCAAAAAAAAATATATGTGAACTTATTAATAAGCTTCAGCAACAAATGCGTCATTTGTGAACTGATTTAACTATGTGAAACTTTGTTGCAGAGGAACTTTGACTTAGGTGACGAACCACACAACTACGAAGTGCTGCACAACCAGTTGAAGAAACAATTCCGCAGTTGGAGATATAGGCTGAAAGAGAGGTATGATAAGTGTAGCACGGTGGAAGAAGTTGTCGCTGCTTGTCCAAGAGACGTTGCGTTGCATGAATGGCTTTTGGCTGTTGAGAGGTTCAAGTCTGACAAATTCAAGGTAGTACCAATATTAGTAACTATACAATCGGTTGAAACATTTCAAATTCATATTGCTAACGTGTGACTTCGACCTGCAGAAAATGAGTGCAACAAACAAATGAAATAGAGGTGCAGAACAAATTAATCATAGTTCGGGCATGAAGTTGTTTGCTAGACTTGTAGGTGAAGCCAGGCAGCCGGTAAGATTGAGTTTTGATGTCTAAATTGAACTTGGCTTAAATTTTTGCAGCAAACTAATTCCTGAACTTGTATACTTATTAATTGAATATGACGGATCGGTGGACCGGTATTCATTGTGGTATACCACCCACTACAACACAACCAAGAAGAAATAGGTGGATTAGAAGTCCAAAGCGGTTTATGCGAGTATCGCTAATAGTACAACAACTTGATAAAAAATCAATGGGTTTAAACTTCAACATAAATTCTTAGAAAGATAACATAGTAAAATATATATAAATATAAATATATTTGCTGATATATTTAGTGAGGGCTTGCAACACTTTCACGGATTTTATTGAATATACATTGAAATATTTGATTGAAAATTTGTTTTATAGCATTTAGTGGATGTTAACGCTGATTAGCTTGTCTTGTGGAAGTTCATGAATGTACACATTGACGATATAAATGATATAATTGCAGCGATTAATGGAATAACAAGAAAAACATATACGAAATTCGTACTTATACATGGATGTTGTTGTTTATGCAGGAGGAGTTACTAAGGCTGAGAGATTTGGAGGAAGGGTTAAAGTTGACAACCGATGAGATATTCGACAAGGTGCTTCCTCCTAAACGTGGCCATCAAGTTGGCATGGAACTTGGCCCATTACATCATTTAAAGCGATGACGAATTGATACGGCTGCAGTTGAACAAGAGATGCAAGAAACGAGGGCATGCAATGAAGCACTGAAGCTTCAAAACCAGCAGCTTGAAGCATGTATGGCCGAGATGGAGGCAACACTCAAATCCTTGCAAGGCCATATTGAGTTGATGACACCTGGTTGGGATAGTCAGGTTCGCCATGATACTTAGCGGGTCGTTTGGGTATCATTCTCTTGAATTTTTGCTTTTTGGGTTATCCAAATGTTTATTGCTGAATATTTAGGAAGATTGATTATTGTGGTGAGTCTATTAATCTAGCTGTGAGACATTGGTTGTAGGTTATGCAATAAACATCAAATGTTGAAGTTTGGAAGATGTGTTTTGATAACTTAATTGTACTCTTAAATTTTGAGAATGCTGTGACATGTTGAAGTAGTGCCGAAATGCAACTAGCTAGGCAATATGTTTGTTGAATTTTTGTTTTTTGGGTTAGACAAATGTTTAGATGAATTTTTACTTCAAGCATTAGTGTGGTGGAAGTAAGCAAATATATTTGTGAGACATTGCTACTAGGTGGTGCGATATACATCAAATGCTGAAGTTGGGAATATGTGTTTTGACATGTAACAGCTCTGTATAGTTTGAGAATGCTGTGACATCTTGAAGTAGTGTCGAAATGCAACTAGCTAGGCAATATGTTTGCTGAATTTTTATTTTTTGGGTTAGACAAATGTTTAGATGAATTTTTACTTCAAGAATTAGTGTGGTGGAAGTAAGTAAATATATTTATGAGACATTGCTGCTAGGTTGTGCAATATGCATCAAATGTTGAAGTTGGGAAGATGTGTTTTGACATGTAACAACTTTGTATAGTTTGAGAATGCTGTGACATCTTGAAGTAGTGTCGAAATGCAACTAGCTAGGCAATATGTTTGCTGAATTTTTGTTTTTGGGGTATTCCAAATGTTTAGATGAATTTTTACTTCAAGCATTAGTGTGGTGGAAGTAAGTAAATATATTTGTGAGACATTGCTGCTAGGTTGTGCAATATACATAAAATGTTGAAGTTTGGAAGATGTGTTTTGACATGTAAAAGCAATTATATAAGTTTGAGAATGATGTGACATGTTGAAGTAGTGTCAAAATGCAACTAGCTAGGCAATATGTTTGCTGAATTTTTGTTTTTTGGGTTATCCAAATGTTTAAATGAATTTTTACTTCAAGTATTAGTGTGGTGGAAGTAAGTAAATATATTTGTGAGACATTGCTTCTAGGTTGTGCAATATACATCAAATGTTGAAGTTGGGAAGATGTGTTTTGACATATAACTGCTCTGTATAGTTTGAGAATGCTGTGACATCTTGAAGTAGTGTCGAAATGCAATTAGCTAGCTAATATGGTTGCTGATTTTTTGTTTTTTGGGTTATCCAAATGTTTAGCTGAATTTTTACTTCAAGATTAGTGGGGTGGAAGTGCTTGAATGAAAAATTTGTGCAACATGATGGACAAGTTCGATGTTGTGTATATATTTAATGAATTATGGTATGTAATTAATAAAAGTGCTTGTGGAAGAAGTGTTTATATATGAATGTGTATAGCTGAATTATATGCAATGTGTTAGTGATGACAACAATATGTTAGCCGTCCAATTTGGATTGAGATAGCATAATGATATAGGGTAAACTATTTTTGAATATTGAAGCAAAAACCAAAGGGGTGTCTTATTTGTGCAGGGTATTTCCATATTTGCCATGCAGTTTTTGATGTCATAGAAGCCCTTTTTGGTGAGTCCTGACTTCTATTTATGAGACATTGCTGCTAGGTTATGCAATATGCATCAAATGTTGAAGTTGGGAAGATATGTTTTGATATTTAACAACTATGTATATTTTGAGAATGCTGTGATATGTTGAAGTAGTGTGAAAATGCAACTACATGGAAATATGTTAGCTGAATTTTTGTTTTTTGGGTTATCCAAATGTTAGGACATAATTTTTAATTCAAGCATTAGTGTGGTGGAAGTGCTTGAATGAAAAATTTGTGCAACCTGATGGACAAGTTCAATGTTGTGTATATATTTAATGAATTATGGTATGTAATTAGTAAAAGTGATTGTGGAAGAATTGTTTATATATGAACGTGTCTTTCCAATTATATGCAATGTGCTAGTGATGAATTTAATATGTTAGCCGTCCAATTTGGGTTGAGATTTCATAATGATATAGTGCTTGAGATTGTTCAGCTACATGGATAGGGAAAACGTGGAAACCCGCTAAATACTCAAAAATTCCTGTTATTTCTAACATTATACATAGATTCCGTCACAAATGGTATAATGTGACGGAAAAAACACAACAAACCCATCACGGAACTTCGCATTAGAGACAATATTATGGACGGTCACAATAACCTATCTGTGATGAAAAACTGTCACAACCGCATCACGAAAACAATGAATAAGGGACGGCTGAAAACAGTGACAATTATATATCCGTGATGGGGAACCATCACAAAACTGTCATAACAACAACGATTAAGTGACGGATTAAAATGGCGACAATTATATATCCGTGACGGGAAACCGTCACAACAACAATGTTTACGTGACGGCTGCAAACCGTGACAACTATATATCAATGACAGAAATCCGTCACACAGTTGTCACAGAAGAGTGTCCTTGGCCACACAAAATCAAGGGTTACAGTTCGGCAAATGTGACAGGAAGTCGTGACTAAAATGCACAATTGTCACGGTAAGTTTTCCGTCACAATTCAGTAAAATTGACGGTTAGCCATCACACTACAGTCACAAATGTATAATAGCAACGGATGAGGAGTCGTCACTTAATCCTTGCCGGCTGATGCGAATCCTAGCGGAATGGATCGTTCTACAATGATTCAATGGTTACGAAGTTGACCTTAACCCACAATCCAACAAGAGATTGGAACCTTGGTATGGAAGCTTGACCCGTTGTCTATGACGAAGACAAGAACTTTGCTATAAATGCCACAATCAAAGTTTTGTTCCTTTGATTGTAAGTTGGAAGTTGTTCTTTAGACAAGACAAAGAAAAGAGAAGAATAATTCTCAAAATAATTGTTATATTCTATTGTATCCATTATGCTGGCCAAAATTGTCCTTTCAAATAAAAAAACATTGTTGCCAAATATGGTTTCCTAAATAATCATCCCTAAAAGGAATAGAAAATAAAAGACTAATATACCCTTAATCAATAAACTAATTTACAAGATAATTCCAAGCCCATTTACGTCTACTCTTTCATGTAGCTCAGCAAATTAATAAATGTAGACGTCTTAGGCCCATCCATAACTTCTTCGGCCTTTTTATCCAATGCTTGTTGAATATAAAGCTCCAAGGCATTCTTGAATTGCTTGGCTCGATTACTTGTCACGGGACCTCCTAGATAGCTCAAACCATTATATGGACCACCTCCTCTGTATGGCTCGATGTCCCCATCATTCCCTCTCCCTTTTGAAGGATTTGTCCTCAAATCATCACCTGCATCAAAAGGAGAGAGATCAGACACATTAAAGGTACAACTAATGTCATACTCATCGGGAAGATCAATTTTGTAGGCGTTGTCATTAATCTTTTCAAGTACTTGGAATGGATCATCGCCACGTGGCAATAGCTTAGAACACTATTGTTCCGGGAACCTCTCCTTACGCATATGCAACCAAACCCAATCACCTGGTTTAAACACAACCTTTTTTCAACCTTTGTTGGCTTGATTGGCATATTGCTCGGTTTGCTTCTCTATGTGCTGCCGTGTCTTCTCATGTAATTGCTTGACAAATTCAACTTTTTTTGCACCATCTAAATTCACTCTTTCATCAATAGGCAAAGAAGTCAAATCCAAAGGAGTTAAAGGATTAAAGCCATAAACAATTTCAAATGGAGTAAATTTAATAGCAGAATGCATGCTTCTATTATATGCAAACTCAACATGCAGTAAACACTCCTCCCAACTTTTTAGGTTCTTTTTTATTAATGCACGTAACAAGGTAGACAAAGTTTTATTAACTATCTCAGTTTGACCATCGGTTTGCGGATGACAAGTAGTAGAGAATAAGAGCTGTGTACCTAATTTCTTCCACAAAGTTTTCCAAAAATAACTCAAAAACTTAGTGTCTCTATCGAACACAATACTCTTAGGCATGCCGTGCAACTTAATAATATCTCTAAAGAACAAATCTGCCACATGTGATGCATCATCCATTTTTCTACAAGGTATAAAATGTGCCATTTTAGAAAACCTATCAACTACCACAAATATAGAATCCATACCCCTCCTAGTCTTCGGCAATCCTAAGACAAAATCCATAGAAATATAAACCCAAGGATGAGTAAGAATGGGCAAAAGTGTATACAACCCATGTGGTTTAGTGGTAGACTTAGCTTGCCTACAAGTAATGCACTTCTCACATATTTTCGCCGCATCTTTTTTCATGTGTGGCCAATAAAAATGTTCATGCAAGACCTCATATGTTTTCAAGACACCAAAGTGGCCCATCAACCCACCACTATGCGCCTCTCGCCCAAGCAACTCTCTAAGTGAACACCTAGGCATGCATAACTTGTTTTCACGAAATAAAAATCCCTCATGCCTATAAAATTTTCCGAAAGCTGACTTTTCACATGCATTAAAAATGCTACCAAAATCATCATCATGCTCATATAATTCTTTAATAAGCTCAAACCCTAAACATTTAGCATCTAATGTAGACAATAATACATACCTCTGTGACAATGGATTAGCCACTACATTGTCCTTACCTTTCTTATACTTGATCACATAGGGAAATGTTTCAATGAACTCCACCCATTTGGCATGTCTCCTTTGTAGGTTTTGCTGCCCTTTTAGAAATTTTAGAGTTTCATGATTCGTATGAATCACAAACTCTTTAGGCCACAAGTAGTGTTGCCATGTTTCCAAAGCATGAACTAAGGCATACATCACTTTGTCATATGTTGGGTAGTTCAATGCTCCGCCATTCAATTTTTCACTAAAATAAGCTATTGGCCACCCACCTTGCATCATGACAGCTCCAATACCCGAACCTGAGGCATCACATTCAATTTCAAAGGTAGCATTGAAGTTCGGTAAAGAAAGCAAATGATCTTGAGTTAACTTATCTTTGAGAAGATTGAAGGCTTGCTCTTGCTCTTTTCCCCATTTGAAGCCTACGATTTTCTTGATCACTTCGGTCAATGGTGCGGCTATTGTGCAAAAGTCCTTCACGAATCAACGGAAAAAACTTGCCAATCCATGAAAACTTCGAACATCCCCAACATTTGCAGGTATTGGCCAATCTCAAATGGCTTCATCAACCTCTATGCCATCTGCACTAACAATATATCCTAGAAACACTAATTTATTAATAGCAAATGAACATTTTTTTGAGGTTAGCATACAACTGTTGAGCTCGTAGGACCTGCAAAACTGACTTAACATGGTCAACATGTGCGTCAAGTGTCTTACTATAAATTAAAATATCATCAAAATAAACAACTACACATAGGCCAAGAAATGCACGCAACACATGATTCATTAATCTCATGAAAGTACTAGGTGCATTAGTGAAACCAAAGGGCATTACTAACCATTCATACAAACCATATTTAGTTTTAAAAGCAGTTTTCCATTCATCGCCATCTTTCATCCTAATTTGATGATACCCATTTTTCAAATCAATTTTTGTAAAGACACATGCACCATGCAACTCATCTAACATGTCATCTAACCTAGGAATAAGATGGCGATACTTTACCGTAATATTGTTGACGGTGTAACAATCAACACACATCCGCCAAGTTCCATCCTTCTTAGGTACGAGTAACATCGGAACTGCACAAGGGCTCAGACTCTCCCTAACATATCCCTTTTCCATAAGCTCATTGACTTGCCTTTGGAGTTCCTTTGTCTCTTCAGGATTACTCCGATAGGCTGGTTGATTTGGTAGTGGTGCCTCGGGAACTAAATCAATTTGATGTTCGATTCCCCTAATTGATGGCAATCTTCCTGGTAGATCATCGAGAAAAACATCACCAAAGTCCTGCAAAACAAACACAATGCAACTAGGAACGCAAGTGTCAAGGTCGTTAGAAGAAAGTAAGGCCTCCTTATAAACAAGCAACTTCATTGGCTTGTTCAATATCAAAGCTCTCCTAATTTCACTCTCACTCGCAAAGAAATTGTGTTGTTTCTTTTCTCTTTTCAAAAGCTCACTTTTCTCTTTCTTTCCACTTCTTTATTTTTAGGAGCTCTCAGTCTCACTCTTACCAATACTCTCGGATTTGCTCTCACCATAGGTATCTCTTTGCTTTTGTAATCTCAATTGGTCTTCATATATCTCGGTAGGAGTCATCGGCATCAATGTATGTGACTTTCCTTTAAATTCAAAAGAATGTCGATTGGTGTAACCATCATGTGTCACTTTCCGGTCAAATTGCCATGGCCTCCCAAATAATAAATGACCTGCATGCATGGGTACCACATCACAAATCACCTCATCTGAATATCGCCCAATTGAGAATGGAACCACCACTTGTTTCACTACTTTCACTTCACCACAATCATTCAACCATTGCAGCTTGTAAGGTCTTGGATGCTTCAAGGTCTTCAATCCCAATTTCTCCACCATGAGGCTACTAGCTACATTGGTACAACTCCCACCATCAAGGATCACACTACAAGCCTTTCCACTTACCAAACAATGGGTGTGGAACAAATTGTCACGTTGTGGTGATTCATCTGCCTCTTTAGTATGCACACTCAGTACTTTTCGAACCACAAAAGAGTCCCATGTTATGGCAAACTCAGAATCACCACCTTCATCCAATGGCGGCATCTCTTATTCCTCTTCCTTTTCATTCTTAGACTCATACTCACCTCCCTCATTTAAAATCATTACACGCCGATTAGGACACTCTCGAGCCATGTGACCCCTGCCCAAACACTTAAAACATTTAATATCAAGACTTTGTGTATTTAAAGCGTCGGGTTTATCTGAAAATGGGCTAGAGCCGACCTTAACCTCCTTAGGCTTCTCTTGTTGTGCCACAGACCTATCATTCCAAGTAGACATGTCCTCATGTCTATTCCAATTTGGTTTGGAATATGTTCCTGCACTTGGAAACCCACGGGTCTGCTTGGTTAGCCTAAGTTGCCTCTCAATTTTAATTGTTTTTTCCACCAACTCTTCCATCTCCATATAATGTTGTAATTCTACCACGTTAGCTTTCTCACGGTGTAACCCGTTTAAGAAATGTGCCATGGTCGCCTCTCGATCCTCCACCACATTAGCATGAATCATAGCTATCTCCAACTCCTTGTGGTACTCTTCAACACTCTTGCTGCCTTGTGTAAGCCTCTGTAATTTCTGGCACAAGTCCCTATGATAATGGTTTGGAATGAAACGCTTCCTCATCACAGCTTTCATGTCATCCTAGGTTTCAATCGGTCTCTCACCATTCCGTCTCCTGCTAGTCACTAATTGATCCCACCAAACAACAGCATAGTCAGTGAATTTAACAACGGCTAGTTTTACCTTTTTAAGCTCAGAATGTTGGCAATCAAATACCATCTCGACCTTCTTCTCCTACTCGAAGTAAGCTTTTGGATCATTCTTTCCTTGGAATGATGGTATCTTCATTTTGATGTTGCTTAAGTCATCATCTTCCCCACGATACCTTGGTCTATTCACTCGGCCTCCATAGTCCCTGTAGGATGGACCTCTACCAAATTCTTCTTGTGTTTCCTCCATGTCGGCGTCATAGTCGTATTCAAAACCAGGTCGGTTGACCCACTTTTTCCTCATGGCAGCCCGTTGGTGACCACCCCTATAGCCTCCATGTTGTGGTCGTGGTAGGTCTTGATTGTCACCTCGTTGTGTGCCTTGCCTATTCTCCACTCGGTGTATCCTTTTCTCTAGTCCATCAAATTTTAAATTCATTTTTGACTCCATCCTAACACTCATTTGCTCAAACTGTCTCGTCATTGCCTTTATGATTGCTCATATCATTAGAAGCTTCGAACCCTCTAGGTTGAGAAGTCTCGCCTTGTTGTGACATGATTTCAAACCTGCAAAGATTAGTTAATAATGGACCTCACAATTCACTCCCTCACGTGTTTCACTCTAAATATTGGTACTCCACTCATGTTTACGCTCAATTCAGATTTACGGCAACATCCAAATCACAATCCACCCTTTCAAATCAAATTACTAACTAAGGTTTGTAGCAAGATTATAGAACAAAGAAAAAGAGAATGAATTCAAATGACCAAAAGGAAAATATATATATATATATATTTATTTTCACTAGGACTGGTTAGTTTAAAATAGTACGTTTAGGACCAACAAACTATAATCTAAAGAAAAAATTTAAGAAGTGATTTTTTTTTCTGGACTGGCTCACAGATTAGGCCAGGTGAGACCCCAGGCGCAATGCTAGGCACCTGCTACTGCGATTTGACGCTTTTTTTTTTTTTAGGACTAAGATAAAAGAACAAAGAACAGAGATCAAAGATCAAGAAACAGATATCAAAGGTCAATGAACAAAGAAAACAAAGCAAGAACGCTAATGGTTACGGATTAAAAAAAAATATTAGACAAAACGAAAACAACAATGAGGAAACCGCAAACCTTAATGGTTACAGTTTTTTTTATTTTTTTTATTTGCGGATAACAAATTAAAAATAGATAGAACCTGTAGAATCCATGCTCTGATACCAACTGATGTGAATCCTAGCGGAACAGATCGTTCTACAATGGTTTAATGGTTACGAAGTTGACCTCGACCCACAATCCAACAAGAGATTGGAACCTTGGTATGGAAGCTTGACCCGTTGTCTATGAGAAAGACAAGAACCTTGCTATAATCGCCACAATCAAAGCTTCATTCTTTGATTGATAAGTTGGAAGTTGTTCTTTAGACAAGCCAAAGAAAAGAGAAGAATAATTCTCAAAATAATTGGTATATTCTATTGTATCCATTATGCTGGCCGAAATTAGCCTTTTAAATAAAAAAACATTGTTGCCAAATATGGTTTCCTAAATAATCATCCCTAAAAGGAATAGAAACTAAAAGACTAATATACCCTTAATCAATAAACTAATTTACAAGATAATTCCAAGCATATTTACGTCTACTCTTTAATGTAGCTCAGCAAATTAATAAATGTAGACGTCTTAGGCCCATCCATAACTTCTTTAGCCTTTTTATCCAATGCTTGTTGAATATAAAGCTCCAAGGCCTTCTTGAATTGCTTGCCTCGATTACGTGTCACGGGACCTTCTAGATAGCTCAAACCATCATATGGACCACCTCCTCTGTATGGCTCGATGTCCTCATCATTCGGCGGTGGCTCGCCGAAAATCCATAATGGGTTGGCATATAAGTGACGGTTTGATGCCGTCACTTAAGCTATATTTTTTGTGATGATAAACAGTAAACGGTCACTGAAGAGAATTTGTGTCAGGGCTATTGCGAAAGCACTGTGACAGGTTAGTTACTGTCACAATTTTGGGATTGTATGATGAATATGTCACAAATACTATACGCTGTGACGAATTTGCTTCCGACACAAAAAATTAATTTTTTTTGTAGTGTAACATTTGAATTTTACATGTTAAAGAAAACCAAAGTGACATTAGGTTTTTGTTAATTATTGTTTTTCAAAGTGTTAGAATGCCATAGAAATTTTTATCGACATTATAAACTCGAGTATATTAAGCATACGGCTAAAAGGGATTAAATAGGAATGAATTTGTTATTTATAAAATTTCTTCCTTGAATAAAACCCATAGGGTGCGTTTGGTACGCATGATCAGATCGGATATAATTGGTAGGATTGGATCGGATTGGATATAGCAAGATTGAATTTCTCAAATTATGTCCTGTGTTTGGTGCAATCTCGGATTAGATGATAGGATTTGATATACTGTGTTTGGTGCAGTCTCAAACTGGACTGGATTATATTTCAATTTAATAATATATTTTATATTTTATAAATTATTTTATAAAATGTAATTTTAATTATTAATTTAAATAAACATGATATATACAATATATTGTAATATATTTTTAATTATAAATTTAATAAAACATAATATTATGTCATTTAGAAAATATTAAACATAATTTGATACAAATATATAACTAATTTTTAATTGTTTTATACCCATACCAGGGTTCTTATAAAATTGAATGCATAAATATTTCTAAATCCAAATTGATATCACTGGCTGATCCAATTTGCTGTTGCTGTGAATATTACAAACATTTACGTCTTCAATAGAAAGTCTGCACTTGGTAGCTAAACTTCTATGTTTGAATACATTATACTTAAATTAACTTACTGTTTATACAAATATCAATATACAAAATGAAAAAAAAAAAAAAACCCGAGGTTAAGCTGATACTTGGTTGTTCCATCAAAGCCCCAATGCCTTTTGAAGTTCTCTGGCTGAATGCTTTTAGCATCTTCATCAATAAGGCCAAATAAGTAAGCATCCAAAAGCATAAATGCATAGGTTTGCTAAGTTCTGAGAGAAAAAAGAAAAAGTTCAAACTGGAGCTCTTAATAGGAAAGGCTCATACAATTTCGAATTCGTGACAACTAAAATTTGATCACCTCCCAAATGTTCAGATACATGTAAAAAAAATTATATTCTAAAGCAAAAGTGTACATGAAAGAGAAGATCAATTGTAACTCCTTTTATATGCTGAGTATAATCATCACATTGACTTTGACCTATCATTTTCACATGTTTTATTTAATGCTTGACTAATAGATACTAATGTTTTTTTTTGTTGTCATGCTCCCATATATAGTTTTACAGAAGAAGGTATACTTATTGGAACATATAGTCAGTTACAACAAGAACAAAGTTTGAAGCACACACAAAACAATAGAATGTCTGGCTTCATGAAAGAGGGTTCCGAGTAGCTAAGCAAAGGAAGATGACATATTGTTAAGTTTAAAAGTACTTTGGTAAAAAGAAACTGATAAATTCATATAAAAGGGTAAAATTTAACTATAGCAGTACATCAACCACATTTCCTCTCTCTGCCTCTGTCTTTATAATGACAGAAAACATATTAGGGCAGCCAAGGATACAATGACAATTGTTTTCCCCGCAAAGGCATTGATAAAATATTTTAGTATATAGCATAGCACAAAATAACAATGCATAATATAATTAAATGTTTCTAAAAATAAAATATAAAAAATCTTGAAACATACAATAGTGCATCATGAATGGAAAATTAACCAAACCATCATTCTTGAAATATAACAAACTAATATACTTGATGCTAAAAATGATGTATATGAAACCATCAACCAGTATAAATTATATCCAACTTCCAAATTTACAAATCTAAAACTATTATACAGTTATTCAAAAAAAACCTCGGGTCCATCTCAATGGCCAAATGAATAAGATGACCAACAAAAGCCCCTTGAAATACAGTAGAAGCCATCAACACTGCAACCTTTTTTCGCTGCTCAAAAGAAACAAAATTAAGAGGATATTCAAATTGGACATGAACAAAATAAAGGAAGCTAGAGAATACAAGTTATAGATAATACATCTTCATAAGTTGAGGAAGAGAGTAACACAAAATACATCCTAGACTGCCAATGGATGTAAGCAGGCTGCAAATGTTCCAAAGAAGATGCAAGTAAGCCCTAACAGCTGATGCAACTAAAGTACAGCACAAAGTGAGATAAACCTGCAAGTTTTTAGCAATTGAAGCGGTTTATGTTATGTACAAATCTATTAAAAAATTTGCTAGCTTCAATTTGAAGAGAATTTGAAATAACTAGCGGCAAATGGAATAAGAACTAGAAATTAATCCTTCAGTTGAAATCAACTAGAAAACAAAAACTAACAAGCAACCTACCCCCACCATAGATATGATATTTCAACCATCGTGGGGCAGAACATAACATTTGCTAGTCCAGCCAAAACCCTAGACGTTCTTTACCTGTTTGAGATGAGTCTGTACAAATCGGAGAGATCCGATGAAAATTCTTGAGCGACATAGTTCCATCAATTTCTGGCACCGAGTCGGGAATCGAAGAACGACGAGAAGAGGAACAGCAGAGAAGAACAACTAGAGTTTCGGTTGAGGGAGACGTCATGAGGGAGAAGCTGAAGGGAGAAGAGGAACAACAGATTCGGTTAAAATGCGTTTGTTGAGGGAAGCCGATTCACAAAAGGAAGGAGAAGACAAGTCACAGAAGGGAGAGGAAATCTGAGTTCAAGTCTTACAATCCCGCGCCTCACCCCAGGATTAGAAAACAACTAGATGCACCAGATTGGATTTAGAATCGAATTTCCTAATCCGATTCCGATGCCATCGCCAAACATCCGATTAAGAGAGGATACCGGATTTCGAAATCCAATATGGTCCCTTATCCGGTGAAACAAACGCTCCCATAGTTGGTAACTTAGTATATGTATGTGGTGCTTTGCATTTGGAACTGACTGTATTGCATTTTGATTTTACCCGATTTATGACGAAGAGTTATGAATCTATTTTATTTATGAAAGGGTGTTTTGAGATTGGATGTTAGTTAAGCTTTATATTTGACAAATGAAGTTTTGTTTAATGCTAATAAAATAAATGCTTTGATATAGGGCACAAACTATTCTCACTCTCTTATGGGTTCAAATATTTATTGAACGCTTTGAATTAAAAAATTAATTGCGTTTTGTTAAAAAAACAATTGCTTGGGCTTTGTCATATCATGTGCTTTGAATATGTAAATACTCTTAATGGATGTAATTTGGTATGATTGCTTTATAAATTCAAGGTTTTGCACAAAATTGGTCATCCTATTCATACCAATTTATTTTTTAATTTTGTTTAAAAACTTGTTATTGATCAACACTAGTAAATGAATTTTGTGGTATGATATGATTCGAATGTATTTAAACATTTTGATTGCCTAGATAAATTTCGAACATTTGTGAATTTAAGATTTTGATACAATATTATAAAAATGGGTTTTTGATTGAAACTAGATTTATATATGGATTTTGGCTAAATTAACACTATAAATCAATTAAAAAAAAATCCAACTGAGAAGGCATGTTGTAGCGTTGGGTTTCAAACCAATATGGGAAGAGCCAACGTCATCATGATGGTAATTCACCACTACAACAGTTCAAATTTTTGTGACAAAAAGATTTATGTTTATTATTTATCTTTAAGAAAAAGTCCATTCAATAATAATTATATTATAAATGGAGAGGAATGGTATTAGTGATATATATTTTTCTACTTTTATTTATTAAAAGAAAGGAAAAATTGTATGCTCTCTCATATATTAATTTATAAATAAATAAAAGAGAAAGAGGAAAGTAATGTTTTATCTCATTCATTATGATAAATGGAAATGGAAACTGAAAATTTTCTAGTAACTCACATTTAGAGTTTTGATAAGATATCATTTTATTATTTAAAAGTACCTTTATATTTGATAAGGTACATTTATACATAAAATATATTTGTAAATGAATATGTCATTTGGTTTTATATCTTTTTAAATTCTATTAATTTTATTATTATTTCTATTTACTTTTAATCAGTTAAATCTATGCATTCATAATATTAGTGATGCGGAACTCCAAGATTAAAAAATCCGAAGAAGAAATTGATTCCTCACATTGCAAGAACACTCTTGGGAGCAATAGGAAAATTAATTCTCTCAATTGATTAAAAACTCAAATCTCTGTCTTACAAAAGAATTGATCCCCCTTTATATAAGGACTAGGGTTAGATCAAGAATCAATCTAAACCATAAAGTAATTAGGAAACTAATCCTAAGAAAATTAGGAAAGTAATCCTAAGGAAATTAGGAAGGTAATCCTAAGGCTAAAAACTAACCCTAAATAAAAATAATCCGAAAATAGAAATAATTACAAAACTGCCATTATAATCCGAAAATAGCTAAATTACGAAATTGCCATTCTAAGTTGTTTATTTTTAAAATGATGTCGTTTCGTCTCCGCAACTCCCGAGCAGCATTACCACCTTCATTCCTTGCTTGGACATCATGCTTAAATCATCATATTTTGCTCCAATGGTAGAATATAGCTTTATGATGCCCGCATCAATTAGAGAGTTTAAGCGTTTTATATATTGTGGATGAGTTCAAGTCAAAATTAGTTCGATCGTTATATTTTATGAGACAATTCTCATAAAATTATGAACACCTAAATGAGACAAATTCATTTTAAAAATATAGAGTTCAACTATAACTTCGATTTATTTACTGATTTTTCTCTAATTTCTATTTTTGCTATTTATTATTATGTTCCATCAATTTCTAAATGTTATATATTAATTGAATAAAGTTTAATCATGTTTATGCTTATATATTATTTGGTATAATATGTAGTTTATACACTAATTTTACTAACATTTTTTTTTCAAAACCAAGGAAATGCCACCATTTGGAAATTTGGAGGAAGTGTTAGATGTGAACAGTGAATACCATGTAAGTAATAGTGAAGTATAGATCTTGCATAATGGGACCTCCTGTTATGACCCTTTCATAACCTTTTGTTGAAAAAATGTGAACAGTGCCAATTCCTTATTTTTCAGTTGTAAAAAGTGAGAATTTCATACATTTTGTTTCAAATTTTAGTCTCATTATTTATCTAATGTATTTCCACTGTCGGTATCCTTAATATAGTTACTACTCAAAATTTAATTCCACTTTCTTTTATTTTATAGCTAGAGGGTACTTGAATACACTTTGGACCTTTGTGTTCTGTATCTCAGAAGGGTGTGTAAGAACTTCGTTGACCGTGTATTAAAATTTTTTATACCATAATTTCAAAAGCATAAAATAGTTATATAAGGTATCTTATGGAATTTGTTTATTAGTTTGTCAAACATCTCAAAGAAAAAAATAGAAAAAATAATACAATTTAAAAAAAAATATTTAATTTATAATTTAATAGATTTAAATATAGTTATAAATTTGAAAAAAATTCATAAATGAATTATTATAGAATTCTATTAATTTTATATAAAATTCTTAAGAATGCAGTAAAATTTATAAAAAAGACAAATGAAATTTCACTTATATATTTTTATTCATAAAATTTATTTTAAAATCCAATAAAATTATTTAAAACCAATAGCTTTTTATACATTTTCAGATATTAAAAATTTTTTATGTATATTTTAATAGACTTTTATTATATCTATTAACATCTGAGTTTAATATTTTTAAATTAAATACACATTTTAAAAATTTTATTCAATTTAATATTTTTAAAAATCTTTTTTCTTAACATTGACTTCATAGTTAATTAATATACCTAATCAATTCTAATTGTTCATAATTAAAACTAATAAATATTTGAGATAAATANTATATATATATATATATATATATATATTATCAAACGGTATCTATCTATACTTGTTAAAAATAAAAATATTAAATTAATTTATAAAACATGGCCAAAAAATTAATTTTTCATGTTTTAAAGAATCCAATTTTTCTTTAAAGGAAAACATAAAATTAAAATTAATTTTTTTACCATATGATTGTCAAAGTCGTACACTCTCAAATTCACAACTTATTGATTTTCTTAGCTAAAGTTTCCTCTAATACCTCGAATAACCCTTCCCTTCCCCAATCTTTTCTCTATGAGGCCAAGGGAAAAAAAACAAATTAGAATATTTTAACAAAAAAAAAAAAAGACTTTGATAATATAAGATTAATATTAAAAAGTGGTTTGGTTTTTCCAATATTTTTTATCTAGCAATAAAATTAACAGTTTTTAAAATAGTTTTTTATATAAATTAGGAAAGAAATTTTTTTAAACAAAATGAAATTTGAACTTTTGACTTAAAAATGTACCAACCAAATTTACAAATTTATTTAAACAATTAACCGCACACTAATCGAAAATGAAATGCATTTTTTCGACCTACAATTTACAAAATAAGGTTTTGAAAAATCTAGCTATTTTTTAGCTTAAACATTTCGGTTTTTTCTTTTTTGATTTGGAATCTTGCTTAAGATTTAAGATTATTTCTTTCTTATCAGCCAAAAATAAAAAATAAAAATAGTGAACCTCATACTTTGATAACATAAACCAACCTATCGCATTTGCTCAAAAAAGAAACACCAGACCTATCACACCCGTCAAAACCAATCAAACGGTCATATTTAAACAATTAGACAGACTAAAAATACAAATAAATATATAAGAAAAATGCCGCGACTGAAAATTTCCTAATTCTCTAAGCTTAATTAGCAAAATTTCTTTTCGCTACCCGATTCTCTCACTCTCCTCCTTCCCCGATCTATATATCTCTCTCTCTCTCAAAAGTTTCTGTCTAAAATTTTTCTAGCGCGTATCTGGAACTGGCACTGTGGATGCGATACCAAGCCTTTTGATCCCCTCACATACTGATCAGATCTGAGGTAAATTAGCCATTGCCATTGTTCAGATTTCGATTTAGATGTGTTTCTATTTGTCATTTCAGTTTCATTTCCGGTCTGCAAGAATCTTGTTTGGGAAGATAAGAGAATTTGAAACTGTGAATTTTAAGATTTTGTGCCGTTTTATTTGCGAGCATGCAGATTGTAATTGAATTTTGTTCTCTGCGATTGCTGATCTTTTAGATTTTAGATTTGCTTTGTGCTGGATTTGTTTGTTTGGTGGATTCTGAAGGATTTTGATACGTTCGGATTGTATTGCAGTGTTTGGGGTCAAGATGTTGACGAAGTTCGAGACGAAGAGTAATAGAGTGAAGGGACTGAGCTTTCACAGTAAAAGGCCATGGATCCTTGCGAGTCTGCATAGCGGTGTGGTCCAGCTATGGGACTACCGTATGGGGACTCTGATTGATCGATTTGATGAGCATGATGGGCCTGTCCGCGGCGTTCATTTCCACAAATCTCAGCCGCTCTTTGTGTCCGGAGGTGCCTAATTTCATATATTCTTTTCGTTTTCCGTGCTTTAGAAATATGCAATTTGGAATTCATACTGCCGTTTGCCAAATTTGTCATTGTCGTCATTTTATTTCCTTGCTTTCCATTTAGAACTGTGAATCTGAACGCTAGATTAGTGACTATTGAATTTCGATTAATCCATGTGTTTTCTAACTCTTCTAGTTAAGTCGTTTGTTCTAAATGGATAAAGAACGTTCTGTTCTTTTGGATTTGTTAGAATTATAGGGATCTGGATTACTGCTTTCTTTTGGGGAGGGAGGGAGGGCTGTAGTTAAGGATAGAAATCACAATTTGTTTATATTTATAACTTTTTGTTTCCCCCATGATGGGAAAAAGAATAGATGATGATGAAATATACCTAACTCAATTTTTTGAGGATTTCTTTTCTACAGTCCTGGTCAATGAAGAATCTTATACGACTAGTTTTTTGGCAATGTTTTCCATGACATATTTTCTTAGTAATTGAATGATTACTTTTAAATTTCGGTAGAGTTATGAATTCCTTATCATGAGTGGCTAGGAAATTGAATGAAGCCAAATTTTATTCAGTCTATTTCTGGGATGGAGCTTGTACTCTATAGATCTAAGTATGATCTCTGTTTGTTTTGATTTGATTTGATTTATTTATTTTTAACAATAGCACTAAGTCAAAGGTCAGGAAGTATCTATTTTAAGAACGCTTGATTATAAATCAGATTACTTGGCATGTAAAATATCCTATTAGGAGTATTGTTTATGCCTGGTGTTGCTTTTATTGGGAGGGAATTCCAATTCAGCATGTGCATTATACATGACTTATAGTTAGCTGCTGTTTTAATAAAATTCATGATATAATGAAGTTATTTCTGGCTAGAAGTGAAACTCATGTAGTAAAAAAGTACTTGTTATTCTACAGGGGATGACTACAAAATTAAAGTTTGGAACTACAAGATGCACAGGTGTCTTTTTACACTCCTTGGACACCTTGATTATATTCGAACTGTGCAGTTCCATCATGAGTACCCGTGGATTGTTAGTGCAAGTGATGATCAGACAATTCGCATATGGAACTGGCAATCACGCACATGTATTTCTGTCTTGACGGGCCATAATCATTATGTTATGTGCGCCTCCTTCCACCCAAAAGAGGATCTGGTTGTGTCAGCTTCCCTTGATCAGACCGTTCGTGTTTGGGATATTGGTGCATTGAGAAAGAAGACCGTGTCTCCTGCTGATGACATACTGAGACTAAGTCAGATGAATACTGATCTTTTTGGAGGTGTTGATGCTGTTGTTAAGTATGTCTTGGAGGGTCATGACCGAGGTGTCAACTGGGCTTCATTCCACCCCACGCTGCCTCTGATTGTCTCAGGAGCAGATGATCGCCAAGTTAAATTATGGCGGATGAATGGTAACCATCTATAACTGTCTTGAACCATACTATTATGGTTACCGTGCATGTATTTTTTATCGTTACTATCTGTGCTTGGAATATTATTAAGTTAATCATTTGTATCATTTCAGATACAAAAGCTTGGGAAGTGGACACATTGAGAGGGCACATGAATAATGTGTCATGTGTTATGTTCCATGCCAAGCAGGACATAATTGTATCCAATTCGGAGGACAAAAGCATCCGTGTGTGGGATGTGACAAGGCGAACTGGAATTCAAACTTTCCGCAGAGAACATGATCGTTTCTGGATTCTTGCATCTCACCCAGAGATGAATCTGTTGGCTGCAGGTCATGACAGTGGAATGATTGTTTTCAAGTTAGAGCGAGAACGGCCAGCCTTTGCAGTGAGTAGTGATAGCCTGTTCTATGCTAAAGATCGATTTTTGCGGTTCTATGAATTTTCAAATCAAAGGGATACTCAAGTTATTCAAATTCGACGCCCTGGTTCTACTAGCTTAAATCAAAGTCCTAGGACCCTTTCTTATAGTCCTACAGAAAATGCTGTTCTTATATGCTCGGATGTGGATGGGGGATCTTATGAGTTGTATTGCATACCTAAGGACAGCATTGGTAGGGGTGATAGTGTGCAGGACTCAAGGAGAGGTGTTGGAGGGTCAGCTGTTTTTGTTGCTCGGAATAGGTTTGCTGTTCTGGACAAAAGCAGCAATCAAGTCTTGGTTAAAAATCTGAATAATGAGGTTGTCAAGAAGAGCATGCTCCCTATTGCAGCTGATGCAATATTCTATGCCGGAACTGGTAATCTGCTGTGTAGGGCGGAAGACAGAGTTGTTATATTTGATCTCCAACAGAGGATGGTACTTGGTGATCTGCAAACTCCTTTCATAAAGTATGTTGTTTGGTCGAATGATATGGAGAGTGTGGCCTTGCTTAGCAAACATGCTATTATCATTGCTAGCAAGAAGCTTGTGCACCAGTGCACTCTTCATGAGACCATCCGTGTAAAGAGTGGTGCTTGGGACGACAATGGTGTATTCATTTACACAACTCTCAATCATATTAAATATTGCCTCCCAAATGGAGATGGTGGCATAATTAGAACCCTTGATGTTCCAATATACATTACAAAGGTTTCTGGAAACACTATCTTCTGTTTGGATCGGGATGGGAAAAATAGGGCCCTTGTTATTGATGCTACAGAATATATTTTCAAGCTGTCCCTATATAGGAAGAGATATGATCATGTGATGAGCATGATAAAGAGCTCACAACTCTGTGGGCAAGCAGTAATTGCTTATCTGCAGCAGAAAGGGTTCCCTGAAGTTGCTCTTCATTTTGTAAAAGATGAGAGAACTCGTTTCAATTTGGCTTTGGAGAGTGGGAATATTCAAATAGCAGTTGCATCGGCTACAGCAATTGATGAGAAAGATCACTGGTATAGACTGGGGGTAGAGGCTCTTCGCCAAGGCAATGCAGGTATTGTGGAATATGCTTACCAGAAGACCAAAAATTTTGAGAGGTTGTCCTTCCTTTATCTCGTAACTGGTAATACAGAGAAGCTATCCAAGATGCTGAAAATTGCTGAGGTTAAGAATGATGTCATGGGCCAGTTCCATAATGCACTCTATTTGGGCAATGTGCGAGAGCGGGTGAAGATCTTGGAGAATGTTGGACACTTGCCACTTGCTTACATAACAGCAAAAGTTCATGGGCTGCAGGAGGAGGCTGAAAGGCTAGCTGCCGAGTTGGGTGATAATCTTCCATCTCTGCCAGCGGGGAAAGTACCCTCCCTTCTGATGCCCCCAACCCCAGTGATGTGTGGTGGTGATTGGCCACTTCTGAGAGTAATGAAAGGCATATTTGATGGTGGTCTGGATAACATTGCCAGGGGTACTGCAGATGAAGAGTACGAGGCTGCTGATGGTGATTGGGGTGAGGAGCTGGACGTGGTTGATGTGGATGGCTTGCAAAATGGAGATGTTACAGCAATTTTGGAAGATGGGGAAGAGGGTGAAGAAAATGAGGAAGAGGGAGGTTGGGACCTTGAAGATTTGGAACTTCCCCCTGAAGCAGACACTCCAAGGGCTTCTGTCAATGCACGGTCCTCAGTTTTTGTTGCTCCAACTCCTGGAATGCCTGTAAACCAGATTTGGACCCAGAGATCATCTCTTGCTGCTGAACATGCAGCTGCGGGCAATTTTGACACTGCAATGCGTTTGCTGAATAGGCAACTTGGAATAAAAAACTTTGCTCCCTTGAAATCCATGTTTCTTGATCTTCAATCAGGAAGCCACACCTATCTACGTGCATTTTCATCTACTCCGGTCATATCCCTTGCTATTGAGCGTGGGTGGACCGAATCTGCTAGCCCAAATGTGAGGGGACCACCAGCTCTTGTTTTCAATTTCTCTCAGTTGGAAGAGAAACTCAAAGCTGGGTACAAAGCTACGACTGCTGGGAAGTTTACTGAAGGTCTTCGGCTATTTATTAGTATTCTACATACTATTCCTTTGGTTGTTGTTGACTCAAGGAGGGAAGTTGATGAAGTTAAGGAGTTGGTTATCATTGTTAAAGAGTATGTGCTAGGTTTGCAAATGGAGCTGAACAGAAGGGAAATTAAAGACAATCCAGTACGCCAGCAAGAGCTTGCAGCTTATTTTACGCATTGCAATCTTCAATTGCCTCACTTGAGGCTTGCCTTGCAAAATGCAATGAGTGTTTGTTTTAAGGCAAAGAACCTGGCCACTGCTGCTAACTTTGCCAGGCGGCTACTGGAGACTAACCCAACCAATGAGAACCAAGCAAGGACAGCGCGGCAAGTGCTTCAGGCTGCGGAGCGGAATATGACAGATGCTTCTCAGCTGAACTATGATTTTAGGAACCCATTTGTGATTTGTGGAGCAACATATGTACCAATTTACCGAGGACAGAAAGATGCATCTTGCCCATATTGTAGTTCACGGTTTGTGCTAAGCCAGGAAGGGCAGCTCTGCACAGTTTGTGATCTTGCAGTTGTTGGAGCTGATGCTTCTGGTTTGCTATGTTCTCCTTCTCAGATTCGATGATCAATCTACTGAACCTGGAGAGCTTGATTTTTCCAGTCATCCTTTTTGCAGCAGAAGCAATCTCTTTCACTGATTCATGACTGCATGTAGAAGGTAAGAAATACTGTAGAAGAGTTCAGTTCCAAATGAATTATCCCGTGCTGTCTCCTTTTCTTGGGTTAATCCTTTTTTCTCTTCTTTAAATCTTTATTATAATTTTCAATGTAATAAAAAAACATTACCAGATTTTTGTTTTAGGCTATTCTAATTAGTTGTTCATAGGGATGAATGGTTAAGGCCTTTGTGAAATTAGATGACGGTTGATAGGGGCAGGAATTTTTACATTTGTATGCAAAATTTGCTTCTTTTTTCTGTGTTGAATTGAGGTTTCAATCTATCGGCTGTGAATCATAAGTTTTGATATGTTTCTAGTTATTGATTATTCCACTTATTCGTTTGGATGCCACTGATAATCGACAGTGGGAATTAGTATTAGGGGGATGATGATTAGTCCTTGTTCTGCAGCTAAATTCCGTTTTAAATCTCAATTTCTTTTTACAGGAGTGTTATGTTGATAAATTTTGAAATCCGTAAAACAATTGAGGTTTTTCGACTTTTATATATGGTCCTATTGACTCTGTATTGTGCATTGTTAGAGAGTGGTAATTTTAGAGAGGAAGAAAAGGTAAGGCAATTAGTGGCTGTAAAAGTTTCATATAAATGTGGCTAACAATGGAAAAAATGATGAGAAGCAGAAGCTGCTGTAGAAAAAGATAACAACTATATGTGTTAGTTTTGTCATTTGGTCTAATTCATTCTCAATGTAACTAGGAACCTAAGTAACCAAATGTACTCATATATCTTTAAGTATTTTAGGATAAACTTAAAGTGATATTTTTGTGTAAAAGCTGAAATATTAAATGCAAGCATGGTATTATCAGATTAGTTGTTACTGTTTGACAAATCTAGTTGTACTATATATTTAGCAAAATTCAATGAATGTTGAGAGAGTTCTGTGGTTTACTTTCTCCGGTTCTTCTTCTATTTTTCAGCTATTTAAAAGAGGTTTAGTTTCTTTTTTTTTTTCTTTTAAGTTGATCTTACAAGTGGTATCAAGACACTAAATTTGTAAAACAATTGAGGTTTTTCGAATTTTATATATGGTACTATTGACTCCGTATTGTGCATTTATCCAACTGTGTGCCAAAATGAACCATATTTATAATTAAGGATAAATGTACTTTAGGATTCTGTAGTTTGATAAATTTGCACATTAAACTTTTAAATTTTAAATGTATCATATTAAATTTTTAATTTATATTTTATGCCACATTAAATTTTTATAATTCAAATGTACAATATTAATTTTTTAATTTATATTTTATATCATAATAGGAGGCATATAATGATATTTTAATATGGCATAAAATATAAATTTAAAAATTTAAAAATTTATATTGTGGCATAAAATATAAATTTAAAAATTAATGTGAAACACTTGAAATTTAAGGATCTTATGTGGGCATAAAATGTAAATTGAAAGTTTAATGTAATACATTTGAAATTTGAAAGTCTAATGTAGCATAAAATGTAAATTGAAAGTTTAATATGATACATTTAAAACTTAAATGTATAATGTATAAGTTTATCAAACTACATATATTAAAGTGTATTTATTCTTTATAATTATAATATTTTAAAACAAAAATAGCAAAAGGATTGAAGATCGATTGTACACTCTTTTTTTGGTTTAGGAATGCGGCAAGTAAACAAATATTTTCTCTCTATTTAAATTTTTATTCGAATTTACTCTAAATAACTGTACTGGTTTAAAGGACAGTAATCGTCAGAATTTGGTTAAATTAAAGTTATAAAGTTTTATACTTTATGCATCGTAGCTATAATGCAACTAAACAACTACCATTTCCTTACCAAAAATCTAAACAACTACCATTTCACCCACAAAAAAAAAAAAACAAAAAACAAAAAAACAAAAAAAACAAACAAACTAACTAACTAACTAAACAACTACCATTAGAAAAAAAAAAAACAAAACAAAACAAAATGAATTACCATAAAATTCAATTGCCCAAAAAACCTACCATTAAATTCACAATTTAATTGTGAGCAATGAGCAGTGGAAAGAGATGCACATGGGGGTTTCGTTCGGTTACATGTATAAAAAGCCGTATAGTATTAAAATAAGATTTTTTTGTAACTTTGCCTTTTAACTTTGGACGGAATTGTAATTGTTTTTTATATTTTATATTTGGTATTTATGTTTTTTAAATTTAATAAATTTTAATAGCATCAGTTTAAAATTTTAATATTGATAATTTTTATCCATTAAATGTGATTTTAAATTATAAACAAATATGAATTTTATGCATGGTACGTGATATTTAATGAAAAAAAATTAACTGTGTTAAATATTAAAACTGATATTATTAAAATTTGTTAAATTCAAAAAATATACATGCTAATTTGTAAAATCTTACAAAATTTAAAAGACAACAATGCCAAAAGTCCAAAACCTTATTAAAATAATACTAATATACTTTTGGCAATTGATAGCACAGCCAATTGAGACATCAAAGAAGCATTATAGCCCACCAAATTCTGCATTATTTGCCGCAAAATGAAACCTTATGGGGCCGTAGGTGTTGGTTTAGCTTGCATAATGCACTTCTTTTTGTTTGTTTTTATTGTTGTGAATCATTTATTGCGTTTCTCCTGCTTTTGCATTTTTTTTGTTTTTATTCTTATTCTTATTCTTTTGCTTATATATATATAATA
>QANX01002676.1:15728-83443 GCA_003254975.1 Ochetophila trinervis | reverse complement strand
AGTTATGTTAGCTAAATAATTTATTAGAATTGAAATTTATTTTTTAAAATGACAAACAAATAACTATTAAAGTTTTAATAAAAATTTGACTGAAAAACTCTACTACTAAAAATTTTACTGCATAAATTATACCAAACGACCCTTAAATTTAAAAAAATAAAATTAACTGGAGCGGATTATTCTTGGGTTAATCGAGTCCAATCTTGACTAGTCTTCTATTTTAAATGGGTCCAATGCGAACAATCCAATTAGACTATATAGTACAATAGAAGGAGGCCGGACCGACTACAATGATGAAGTCCAGTGAGCACCCACCGACCCGACCTCTAGTTCAATTTTGGGTCAGCTCGAGTGTATTCTCTCAGTTGCGACACGTGCGAAGCCATAGCCACGTGCCACCTCCTCTTCCCTCCCTCCTTCCTATTTTCTCCTTTCCCTCACGCACGCACACAAATTACTGAAAAACAGTGACGTGAGCAATGGAGGAATTCTCAGTAGATGATCCGACTCAGTTGCTCGAAGCAGCTTCAGATTTTGCATACTATTCTGGTTAGTGTTCCTCACGCTTATACAAAATTTATAAAAATATTTCCTTTTTTTTTTTTTTTTTTTTTTTAATATATATCACTGCAAGCTCTTTTTCAGTTACTTTTTGTTTTCTTCGAATAAATTTATGTCATGAAGAGCTATTCGTAAATTTCAGGCTTTCAAAACGATGATTCAGCGAAGGACTTCCTTGATCGGTTCCCTCTTCCAGTCATTATCAAGTAAAATTCATACCTCAAATTTCATTTTCTAATTTTTTAACATTAAAGTTTTTTTTTGGTATTCGTTTCTTCTTCAAATTTTTGTTCTTAATTTTTTTAAAATTTAATTCTCCAATTAATGTACTCGAATGGCTTGCTGTTATTTGGATTGTTCATAGTAGTAATTTTTTTTTTGTATGATCGTTTTTATGAATATTCCGCCTTTTTAGTTGGGTTTTTGGCTTGCCTTGACTCTTGGAATGTGCGGAATTATTCGCATGTGAGTTTTTATGCATTTATGAGTATGCATTTTGTTGTGTGCTTGTGTTGGAAGTCAATTTATTGCAGTTTCATCGAACCACCATGAAAACCTCAACATGTGGAAGTATTTCAATTGTAATCTGAAGTATGTTGAGCCTTAAAAAGTTCTGTTTCTAGTTTCCTCAGAGAAATTTCATGTTAAGTTTACTATTTTAATATATGAAAGAAGAAAGGGATCGTCATTAACTATGCATCAAAGTTTTGTGTTTTGTGATAAAATTTGTTAGACTTATTATTCATGGAGCTATTTGTTTTGCTAGTAACGTGTAGACTAGTGGCTTAATATAATTTTTCGCTGAGTTTTAGTTGCACCATAATAATTTATGCTTGGCTAGTTTTATAGGAAAGTTATTATTTTTTTGGTTCTGAAAGTAGAGGGCTAGAAATCTAAAGTTATATTATTGTAATTCTGAATAGCAAGAAATTCTCTGGTGATGTTTCAGAAATGTAGGCCATTCTTTTTAATAAAAGTTTGTCTTGACTTTATGTTTATCACTTTCAGTGCTTTACAAACCAAATCAGACATGCCAGGTCTGGAAAGTACCTTGGCTGTTTGTCTGGAAAGGGTGTTCAAGACAAAGTACGGTGCCTCTCTCATCCCGCACTACATGGTATGTTTGCTATTTTTTAAGTAAACTGGTTGCAGGAGTACTACATAAAGTAACTGCGTCCAGTTCAGAAACCAAACCTAGAGGCTGGGTTGTGATTGAGTTTTAAAAATTTGATGGATAGTCCAGACTCCAGACCTCGGCCTTTTTTCCAACTTAGATACTCCTTTTTGGAATTCTTCTAATTAAAGATTAAATGTTCAGTATCCAAACAACTTTGACAGCTTATTGCATA
Organism: Ochetophila trinervis; assembly: GCA_003254975.1. NCBI lineage: Eukaryota > Viridiplantae > Streptophyta > Magnoliopsida > Rosales > Rhamnaceae > Ochetophila > Ochetophila trinervis. The sequence continues at coordinate 81,533 of QANX01002676.1, read as the reverse complement.
GCTAATGGAGGTGCTTCATTAAGGTAGATGTACCAATACCCCTGTTAAGTGTCATATCACTGAATGTCTAAAAACATGAGGGGCTGGCAGTATAAAGAATAAATCAATTAAAAGATGAAACTTAATGAATATTACTCGTCTTATTTAAAGCTCTTGGATGCTTGGGCATCAGTTAATGATATTTTTTATTTATTTTTGGCTTTAGATTTTTGGATTTAGTAGGAGTCACTTCCTGCAGCTTCTTCTCTATGGTCGATGTATTGTTTATTGCAAGCTAGACAAAATTACTTAAACCATCTGCAGATTTCATATTTAGATTATTATATATTGATATTTGTACTTAAAATGTGGATTTAGCATCTGCATAAAGTGAAATGGTTTATGCATGTGGGCTGTTTTGTTGGTTAGATTGTAACGTATCTCGATGGAATAGACTTATGTATACGTGGATGTTATATTAAGTTAGATTATTCAATCTCTCTTTCTTTTTTATTGAACATATATATATTTTTTTACTTTTCCGGCCTTTCATTTGTTATTTTACCAGCCTTTCATACAAGTTGGTCTTAAAGCGGACTCTCAAATGGTCAGATGCCTAGCATGTAAAACGGTATGTATATTCATTAATTTATGCATCTGACCTTATGCCTACTTGTGTTAGAATCAGCACTGATGGATGCTTCAATCATGCAATCTTCTTTTACATTTTTGGGAATGGCTCAAGTCCTTCCCCTCTCAAGAAACTTTTTATTACCATTACCATTACCATTTTACCGAGCAAGTAACCTTTAATTTCGTATATATGGTTAAATTCTCCAGGAGTGCTGTTTATGGAGTAGGTCTTACTGATTAATTTGAGATATACAACATTTATTAGGATTTAGGGTGGACTAGGAAATTGATAGAAATCATGGAAGTCTGGGTATCTAATCAACTCACCTGGTGTTTCTAGTATTTTCATCAATTTTCTTAGGTTGTGCAAAAACAAGACAGCAGTCTTTTTGAATGTAATCTTAATATCGTTGTTGTTAAACTTTTAAATAAGTTATCTAATTTTACCAAAAAAATAAGTTATTAAGCATTTGGAATCGAACTAATAAGAGAGTGGATGAGTAAAGCTCCTTTGTTAAATTTTTGTTCCTTTACCAATGTTGTTACTTTCTTTCCATGTTTGGTACATCTTGAGGTGGACGGGGTTGCACATTTTTTATTTTTATTTTTTTTCTTTCTGTGTTTCATATTTCCTCTTGTAAATTGCTTAATGTGTTGTTGCCTATCTGTTTATATTTCTGTTTGCTTTGCCTCAAGGTATGGTTACTCGCTGTTTGTTTCTTGGAATTTTTGAAATTTATTGAAGAATTGGTGCTATTTTAAATACATAAATATAAGCAAATAACATTTTACAAGTAGTTTAACCTGACATTGTATCAACTCTGTGCAGGTTACTTGTCTTCTGGAAAATTTCAATGGCAACAATGTTTCTGCTGCACAGCTCATAGTTGACTATAATGTATATCCGCTTTTGCTTGATTGCCTCATAAATGGGTAAGGGCTCTCATAATCAACTTGAAAGTGATGGCTCTCTTAACAACACTCATTCCATGAATGCTTGGACATGAGTTAAATGATTTCTACTGGGTTCATTATCCATGGGGATAACCTGGTGGTTTAGTCATATTTCTTCGAAGCTCCCTTATGGCACTAAGTTGTGGGCCTCATGGCTTTGACAAAGATGAAAAAGTAATTTTGTTGAGGAGTCAAAATTATTGTTGGATCCAAGCATTTAACCTAGGACATCAATGTTACATTATGAACTTGTACTGCTAACTTATTTGGTGATATTTGGGGTTAATGTGTTCAATATGTAAAATGAATCAAAGCAACCGTAGACAACTTTTAAGACATTAAGTTCATAGGTTAGGAGTATTGTATGGAATCACCATAAACACATGACTGACAGTTATTACACCTATCAATTTAAAAAGTTCAAATTCCAGGTTCTCAGCATGGATACCTAGGTAAACCTAGATGCTCAATTTGGAGTTACTATTAGAGGGTATGATTTTGGCTTTTTCCTTAAGAGACCCTTTAGCTTCATCTGAATCATTATATGTTCTATTTCTGTGATTTCAATTGAAATATGCTTTAACTAATAGTTTCATTTACCTTTTCAAAGTTGCTGTATTGTGTTCAAATCATATAAAGGCACATCTTTCTCTATTATAGCAATGAACAAGTGGCGACTGCATCAATGGATGCAATTAAGAAGTTAGCTGGTCTTCCACAGGGCATGGTATGGGAATAGCATATAGTGGTCTATTATGAGTATTTCCTTGAATCTTGTGTTGAATGATTAATATTCCTAAATCTTGATTGTTTGTATGTGAATAGCATATAGCGGTCTATTATGAATATTTCTTTAAATCTTGTGTTGAATGAAATATTCCTAAATCTTGATTGTTTGTTGCTATTTAGGGAATTATATTTCCAACTGATACCAAGGACCCCACACATCTCAGGGAGTTAGCAACTCGATGTTCATCATTGGTATGGTGATTGATACACAGACAAAGGTTATTGCCCTTGTCAACTTTGGGTTTATGCACATCTTAACTGTTTATACCTTTTCTTTCCTCATATACTTCACAGGGACGTGTTCGAGTATTGGCTTTGATAGTTAAGCTCTTCTCCGTCTCCAGCTCTGTGGCATCCGTGATTCACAAGTCAAATTTGCTTGGATGTTTTGAGGAGGAAATCAACAATACAAATGATACCCTTGCAACATTGAGTGCTTTGGAGCTCTTGTACGAGGTTGGCCTTTGCTTACATAAATTGTTATATTTTCTCTCCATCGTCATATCCTTCTCTCCTCACAAGCGGGTCCTTTCTAGGAGGCCGTGGCTGTTGTAATTTAACTACAAGAATTTAATGCACCAAAAATGTTTGCACCTTCACTATTTTCTTCGAAAGAAAACTAAAAAGAAATGCTGCCTTTAACTAGGGTGCACTAATGTGTAGGTTCATAGATTAGGAGTTATATATGGAAGAAATAGATCCACATAACCACATAACATATGACTGAGAGATAGAATATGTGTGGACATGATAAGAGAAAGAAAAAAGAAAGGCATTGTTCTGACACTGTATTCGTACTTGAACTACTTGGCAACTTGTCATTTCCTTGTGCAGAGTTCCAAGTTATAAAATTGGAAGAACTCTCTTGTGGAAAATTTTGACTTTTGATAATCATGGTAATTAAGTTTTGAATAGGCGGAGGTTATTCATTTAGATATGTTACTACAAGAATAATGTTGTTTTACACCTGCCCTTGCAGGTGATTGTTTTTACTCGAATGAATCAATCTAAAGTTTTTGTAACTTTTCACTTGTTTGTTCATTTTTCTTGTATTTTTTCCTTGAATTAGTACCTTACATATGTCTTGGTTTTGCTTCTCTATATGTTCAACTAATGAAGTTGTCAGAGATTCAGCATGGTAGAGAGTTCTTGTCAGTAAGCACCCTTCTGCAACTACTTAGCTCTATAATCAGGTATGACTTTGAAGGAATACTTTTTCATATAAGTTTGCTTTTTGACACGGATACCGACAGTATCTTCTTTTTAATTTTATTGCAGCACATCAATGGAGTCAATTTTAAGATCAAGAGCAATGATGATTAGCGGAAGGCTTTTGTACAAGGAGAATTACATGTTTGCTGATGAGCCAAGTAGGGAATTCAATCAAATATAGATACGATGCTTTGTAATAATGATAATAAATAATTATCACTTCATTCTTTTCATTGGATTCTAACATCTCTAGAAATTTGAAAAAGGCATTATAATAGTGCAAACAAATTTCTTAACTTTAAATTTTATTTTTAAATGCATTGCAACCACGTTCTTAGACTACTTATATTATCTGTTACATGTGCATTGTGAACTTCAGCATCTTTATATGTGTCATTGGGTACAAACATCAAATTTTACCAATCACTGGCCTTCTTGAAGCATTTTCCTAATTTTATCCAGCAAGAAGGGAAATTGAATAGAATTAGCCAATGTCATTGTTTGTCTGTTTATTTGTTATATCCTCACTTTTTCAGCTATTGTGATGGTCTGGTGCAATTTGAATCACTTGGGCAGTTGTAACATTTTAGATTAATATTGTTCCATTAGAGCTTTGCTGCATTGCTGACTCTGCTTGTGCATATCCTTCCTTTATAAAGTGTGGGATCTTTAATGTTTTGAGAAACTGTTTGGTCCAGATGACTAATTTTAAGTATATTGTTGTATTGTGAAGAATTTGTGATTCCCCTCTGTACTTTTTTCTTTTGCGCAGGCATAAGAAATGTAATTTCAGTCATAGATGGAATACTTGGTTCATCAGAAAATCAAGATACAGATGAATGTGAATCTGGTCTTGAAGCACTAGGCCAAATTGGGTCTTGTACGTATATCCCCCATATCAAATTCATAATGCCTTTGTGGTTACTGCCTCATATCATTCATATCATTCTTTTTATTTTAACTAACTAACTAACTACTTAATTGGTGGTGATATCAATGTCATTATGCTAGTGTTGTGGGTTCCCAGAAAAAAACTGGGAGCACCTTCTCGTTTCAAGTTGAGAAAGTGGATACATAGTATCCACGTTGCATGCTTAAATCATAAATGGTAATGGAATGTTGGCTGATTTGTCAGTGTCAACACATTACATGCATACACAAAAAATAGGACCAAGTCATCATGTTTGAGGCCCATTGTAACACCAAGAAACCACTTTATTAGATACAATTTCTGTATAAAATATGGTTTGCTGCTTTGTGCTGAAGATTATAAGGCTTGCATTTTATTTAATATGGAGCTTGACTCGAAATCAAGTGGCTTGTAAGTTTCCAAAACAAGTAATGACACCTTAGAATCTTAGGTTAAGACATTTCATCCTCTAGCATATCATATGTAATTTTTTTTAATTTTTTATTTATTTTGCCTGGTCCTATGTAATCTTCTTGAAAAGAAATTTATAATTGCTGTTTCTGGACTCCTTTAGCGATCCAAGGAGCAGAGTTGCTACTTTCAAGTTCACCACCTGCTGCGAGACATGTTGTTGATGCTGCCTTTAATTGGCAAGGACGTGGTAAACAGCTTGTGAGTTTATGAAAACCTAGCGCAAAAATATGTTGCATTTTTTTTCTTGTATGATGTGTGTTGCAATTATTTTGAATCTTATGGATACATATTCAGGAAAAGAGAATTCTCATTGTTTGTTTTACTGTTTATACCTTGTTATATGCATGCTTGTTTTCCTCTACTTTTATTGCGGGATTTCACCCATCAGAGTATTGGATTATTCAAATTTCAAATGATATCTCAATGGTTCAGATTTGTGTCAGAGCATGAAAATGGAATATAAGCAAAAAACTTTTTATGTTGTAATTTCATTTGTACTTGCAAGTAATACGCCAAAAAAAAAATTGCTATTGTCTGTTGAATTTTACATCTCTTGCATATTCTTTAATTGCCTTTGCTGGGAAATATAGGCTGCTTTGCATGCACTTGGAAACATTTCTGGAGAAACTCGTTCTGAGACTAGCATGATACTGAACAGCAATTCAGAAGAGATCCTGCGACGATTAATTTATGAAACAGCATCCAAGACTTCCAAGTTAACACCATCAGTAAGCAACTTTTCAATAACTTGTATCTTTTTAAATAAAAAATGTGGCAGTTTCATGTGGATGTGGTTCCCCTTTGGATTTGTTTTCGTTTTTATACATAGAATATTGCGGTTTTGATCCTTTTTCAAGAAAGTAAATAAATGTATAAACTGAAGTATTAGCTGTAAGTGGTCTTTGGATTTTAATCCTTTTGATTCCTTATTCTTCCTTATAACTTTGGTTCAACCTTAATGTGGTTTGGGATTCACATGCATTTTTCCATTTCTTTTTATTCTTTACTCTCTCAAAATTCTTCAAAACATCCAGGAGTTTTACTATTTTCTTGGTGCAATTGGCAGGGTCTTATTTTGTCTGTTCTTCAACAGGATTCAGAAACTCGTTTGGCGGTGAGAACTTTAAAAGATTACTTTGTGGAAGTTTACTTGTTGGATGCACACACACACACACATGAAATTTTGCACAGCAAATGTTGGCAACAATGTTTTTCTAAGTGGTCTGTGAAGTAACTCAAGTCATACCACAGTTTTGTTCTTAGAGCTTTATTACTTCAATAATCTTTATGTGGTTACATTTTCTTTGTTTTTCTAATTTACTTTTTATAGTGTGGTTTCTAGATACTTATGTGAATGATCCCTTATTTTTCTCTAGTAAAATTAAACAATCTCTTTCTGTTCTTTGTCTTGGTCACTCTTTCAGAACAACCTGCTTTCTTTATGTTGAATGAAATTATAGGTGAACAACATGATTTAAATCTCAGCATAAAAGAATCCTTTGATTTTGATAATGCTTCATTTGATGCATTTCATAGAGAAATCAAGATAGGCAGTAAGCATACACCTTATAACTAGATTGTGATGCTTTTTGTTTTTTCTAATGTTTATTGAATCAAATATTTGCAGTTGTCAGCCATACTTTATGAACTAAACTTAACGTGGCTATAACACAAATATTTTCAGGGTTATAGAGTGATAACTGGACTGTTGGCTCGTCCATGGTTCCTGATGGAGGTTTGCTCAAAACAAGATATCATAAATATTGCAACTGATGCAAATACTGAAACCGCTAAAATAGGTCTATTCTCTTATCTCTGTATATTTTTTAGATTCATTGATGTGCTTTATAAACTTTTACATGCATATTCAGTAGTTGATATATATTAAAGGCATCCAGAAATTTGTTGTTCAATTAAATAGACTCCTGGATAAGTGACTTTGGTTGAAGGTCAACTTTGTATGATGCATGATGTAATTCTGATTTTGTGTCTTAATTATGAACTAACCTGGTTACTTGTGACTGGTGCAACACCTATAGATTGCATTGCAGTTTGGTTTCCATTTTCGACATTATCCCCTATGTTTGTAATACTTGAAACAAAATGTTTGGAAAGCATATGTCATTAAACGTACTATATTTATGTTTCTACTTTCTTTCATTAATATTATATCGTAAATTTATAAATGTGAGAAATTTTGAGAAGAATGTATTAGAAAATGAGTTTGTATCTTGAATCAGTCTTATTCTACTACTGCATTTGTTTTCCAATTTTTTAGTTTTTGAGTTGCAATAGAAATTTTCAGGTATGGAGGCAAGATTTAATTGTTGCAAGGCAATCCAGAAGGCTCTTATGTCGTCAAGCAAAGTAGCCAGTGACCCGTCTCTTGCTGGGATAATTTCAAAGGTAAATCTTATTGAGCACAGCACATATTTTGTTGGAGAGCGAAGGGGTCCCGACTATACTACAGGTCACGCAGCATACATGGCAGGCTTAAAAGTCTTCATGAAATCCTTCAATTTTTTCATATGCATTTAGTACGGGTGAAGTTGCATTTACATGTACAGCTTCTTCATGATTTAACATTTCAAAATGTCTTTTTTTTTTTCTTTTTTTTTTTTAGAATGACAAACTATTTGTCCCACTTTTTCTACTTTATTGTTGATTGATTAACTGAAAGCGTCGCTTAATTTCATTAGCTCTATTCTACCTTCGACGTTTGGATCTCTCACTTCCTCTTTATGCAGGTGCATGATGCTATTAAAATGGGTCCCTATCTTGCTAGAAAGCTTGAAGCTCAACCGGCAGTGATGACAGCTGATAGATTCTAGCATTATATCAGGAAATGTGTCAATTTTCTTTCAGCATAATCTTTTCATAAATTTCTGAGAAAGTTCGCAGGACTTCATTGTGCATTTGGAAGAAGTTGACAGTTGAAATACAGAGCCTTGTAAATTTAATGGTGAATTTTGATTCGACACAAAATGTGTAAAATATTGAATTCCTTTTCTCCAATATGGAGTTTACAGTTCAAGCAAATAGACGTTTTTCTTTTTCCGGACAAGAGTCAGACTTGGACGTTGATTCATTCCTTCTAAGTCTAACTTTCCGTTCCTGTATATGGTTATGGAAGATGGATTAATTTTTAGAAGCAACTAATTTATATATTTTTTACTAAAAAAATAATTCTTGATGGCCTTTAATTATTATTTATTTATTAATTTCTCAAAATTAGAAGCATTACCGAAGTCATTTTATAAACCATCCATAGGGTCGAGATCTATTGGTTCCAACTAAATCAAGTAAAAAGTTCTTATTAGAAAAGGCAAAAATTATACTAAACAGAACTTGCTAGGATCTGGGATTTCAGTGTTTAATTTTTATTTTTATTTTTATTTTTATGAATCAGTATTTAGTTTGAAACTTGTATACTGTATCCAAACAATCCATACCCTATATAGGTAGGGACAGAATAGGGATTTTTTTATATATTTTCCCACCCCTCTCTCACTGTCAGTGGATAAAATAAGAGCTACAAAGAGACACTCAGCAGAGAAAAGAGCTAAGGAAGAGAGAGAGAGAGAGAGATGGCAGCTGGTGTTCAGTGTGTATCTTCATGCTTGGCTCTTCCTTCCAAACTCAGCAGCCTCTCAATCAATGGCTCTTCTATTTCCTCTTCTTCTTTTGCTATCCATTCAAATTCTACCCGTTTCAGGTCTCTCAGCTTCTCCGCAAGCCTTTCCCACAATTTCTTTTCCAGTGGTAATCAAATCTCTCACTTTCTTTGCTCATTTATTGCATTTCTTTACACATATCGTATTTTCGTTTGGTTCTCCAGAAAGCCTTTAATTGGAGAAGAAAATAAAATGAAAGAGATTTTTTTTTTATTCTTACTTTTTTTTCACATAATTGACTGGAAAGAAAGAAAAAAATAATTTTTTTTCCCCTGGTACTATTTAGAGCATTTTTAATATATTATACCACCAAATTTTAAAAAACCAGTTGGATTAGAGTAAAATTCTGAATTCTGGGTTCTCTTTGTTTTCAAGGGTGTTTGTCGATGAGCAAAGTTCAAAGGCCAATTCGTCATTCTATAGTCTGTGAGGCTGCTCCACAGAAAAAAGGCGATTCTGCTGAAAAGAGAGCCCGGCAGGCCGAGAAAAGGCGAATTTACAACAAAGCCCGGAAGTCCGAAGTCAAAACCAGGATGAAGAAGGTACTCCCTTTCTGCAAATATTTAATGTTTTATTTGATAGGATTTGCTTATTCTGGCTTCCCTTTAAGTATGTTCGTTTTAGATTTTGTGCGATTCTATGGCCTTCTGGGTGTTATTTTTTTCGTGGAGACTGCTTTTCAAATGCTATTTTGATTATTTTTATTTTTGCACAGTTTCTGCGTGGTTTTCTGTATATTGAATACCCTACTGATCTTTATAGTCCGAGGATGTTTGCAAACCTTATTCGAACCTTTACCTGTACTGAAAGATTAAAGCTATATGCTTTCAATTATTTGATTTTCTTTTCCTAGTTCGTTATATCTGGACCACGTATATTCAGCTGTTAGCGTTAACTTCTTGTCATTCAATTCAGTTAAGAAATATAACATTTCAAAATCGATGCAAAAACCGGTATATAATATTCCTGCAATTATTTTGCATGTTTAATAAGCTCCTAGTTTAGGTATTCTTACCCCTTTCAACATCTAGGGCTTTATCTCAGAGACTGAAAGAAAGTTTCAATTACAATAGTTGTTCAAAAGAGGAATTTTAACACCTACGTTAGCTTCCCTGTATCAGTTGACAAGTGGGAATCAGCTGTGTTCTTTTTCCTTTAACGATGCTCTTTGCACATGTTGGATTAAGCTAAAACAAAATTTGTGTTTGCTCGTTTGCTTAAAGAATATTTTTTTTTGCATAAGCATGTATAGCCATTTGGATGTTTAGTTATAGTACCATGTTATACCTCTTGTCTCTTGCATGATTTCATTCTCTTCAACCTTATACGTAAAGGGAAAATAGAAAAGTTTGGTGAATTGGTTTAAAGATGAAGCATCGAAGCTTTATAAGTTTTGATAAGAAAATAGATAACTTGTTCATTTTTTTCTATGATGTTAGGTATTTATGGATTTAGAATGGTTACTGGCCTTGATTTCACAAATTCGAGTAATGTAATTTAGTAATTCGTGAATGCTTGTGATTGTAACTTACTCATTGATTTATATCTCTACCTTTGTTGACGGACATTATGAACTGATATTATTGTCAAAATGAACAATTTGATAGAAAGTGTGCTGGATTGGAATTTAAAGGTATGATGGAACTTCAGCTGACCTTAAAAACAAGGATGAAGAGACTTTTCTTTCGTCGACAATGACATATCTCCCTTTCTCCTCCATCCCTCCCTTATAAAATTGTAATGTTATCATATGTGGTCTTGAAATGATGGGAGAACCTCTGTGTACAAATATTGTGTTATGTAGATATGGCCAACTTTTTTATGCTAAGTGGTGCAATTTTTCTACCTAATTGTGTTAGGATGGATGACTTGGTTCATTAAATAATTTGGATATATGATTTTCATTTCGATGTCTAGTTCTACTTAAATGATCAGAATTTTGGCCTTGAATTAGGATGCAAGAAGTTGTTTTCTTTCCCCAACCAATATAAAAGAAAGAAGCATGTTTCTGTTGCCTTTTCCTTATAGAATTGTTAATTTTCATTTTTTTAGCAGTAAGAATTGCTATACTGAAATTTCATGCCATTGTAAAATGGTAATGACCCTCTAACTATCACATATTGCAACTATATAATTACTCTGAAATTCCATTTGTATGATGTTGCCAATTTGGTATTCATTGATATTGTAGTTTTATTCTGAATCTTTGTTCTTCATAATTTTTGTGTAATCCTCATCACTGTAACAAAACTGGCATTAGTTACAAGGTACGGCAGAAAATGAACGTTATGCTTACATAAATCTAATAAGAACTTGTTTAGTTTAGTGCTCTGATGGCTTCTCTAATCTTCTTGACTATGTTTTCCAGGTTTTGGATGCCTTGGAAGTTCTCAGGAAGAAACCAGATGCTCAGGCAGAAGAAGTTCTTCCTGTTGAGAAGCTCATTGCTGAGGCATACTCAATCATTGACAAAGCGGTGAAGGTAGGAACGTTGCACAGGAACACTGGTGCACGCAGAAAGTCGCGGCTGGCCAGAAGAAAGAAGGCTGTAGAGATTCACCATGGCTGGTATGCCCCTGCGTCTGCAGCAAATGCCTGATAAAACCCCATTTCCTGTCACATTGTAGAGCAGAGGAGCGTGTCAAAAATGAGATGATAACGGTTTTGTTATATATTTCATTTCTCTATTTGTGCACATAATTCACACCCTTATCTCCTTTACTCGTTGAATTCGTTCATAAAAATTTGGTTGTAGTTCTTAATTACTGGTTAAAATTGTTTGTGGGCTTACAATTGTTTTTGAAATAGGCCTTTCTAACATAAAATATTTCATCCAGGTTTGTAAAATACAAATATGTTTAAGTTAAGAACAATCAATCTCAGAGAATAATCGTCGGAATTAAAATATGCGATGGCATATAACTATCATTATTTTTATCTTAAACGATTCAATTGAAGTAGTAGATCCAAAGTATATTTAGCCAATAAATAAATTTACTTGTCCTTGAAGATCAAATAAATAAATTAGTTGAGTATGTGACAGTTTCTTTTTTTTTTTTGATAAATGAGTATGTGACAGTTTGGTTGCTGGCGGTTTGTGCTTTTAAGATGACATTTGGAATATTTTTTACCAGATTAAGAAAATTGATAATAAATAAAATCAACATGCTTTTGGCAAGCGAAAAGCTTAGGAAAATAATTCAATTTGTTGAGGAGAAAATGATCCAATTTATACTGATTGATGAATAAAGAAAATTTCCATTCCTACCTTCCTTCCTAAGCATGCAGTTTTAAGGAAATTGATGATTTTAATTAAGGGAAAAACTTAACGTTCACAGAGTCTAGACTTACCAATAAGGTTTTATTTATTTATTTATAATTATTATTATTATTGCTAGACTTATCAATAAGTTTAAATGTACAAATTTCATTTGAGAATGATTCCTCAAAATGAATGATCTAACAGAAACATCATCTACGGTCTGAGATATTGAAAACTACTAGCTGCTCTCATGGTTAATAGGGCATCCAAGAACTCCTTTTACATAAGTTTCACAGGGAAAAAATTTCAGTCGGAATAAAAATGAATAAAATGCCAAAAATGTTGTATCAAAACTCGGTGACGAATTTTTCGAATGTCCTCCTTCTCTCTTCAATTAACATTTATGAAGAATTCACCAACATCTCAGTCCTAGGCTCCGGTAGAATTCCCTTCGATATCATCTCCCTGAAAAAATGCAAAGCAGTGTCCTTCCTTCCTTTGTCATAGAACCCATGAATCATAATGGTATAAGATCGCCGGTCTGGTCCTAACCCATTTCTCTCCATCTCATCCCAAGTATTCCTAACACTTTCTTGACAATCCCATTCCATATACAACTTCAATACCAAATTGTACATGTCACCATTCATCCTGCATCCATTTTTCTCTATCCTCTCCAAGAGACTGGGAACTTCCTCTGGTTTCTTCAAGGACTTGAGCAAGAAACTGTAAGTCACAGCATTAGGCAAACAGCTCCCTTTCTTCTGCTCCATTTCATCTAAAAGCTCATACACGTGCTTCATCCGCCGGATTTTACACATGTGCTTGATCAGTGAGTTGTATGTCATAACATTTGGCAGACAACCTTTCTCATTCATTTCCTGGAAAACTTCCAAAGCTTCAGGAATCCTCTTCTTGAAACAAAGTGCATCAATGACACAGTTGCAGATTGTTACATCTGGGTTGCAACCCTTATCCCACATGGCTCGAAACAGCTTCATTGCTAAGCCTAATTTTCCTTTCTTCGTCAGTGAATTTATGAAAGTCGCATATGTAAACATATCGGGCTGGCATTCAGATTTGATTATATCATTCCAAAACCTTTTTGCCTCGCGTACATTTGCACGTGTACACCAACCATTGAGAATAATATTCATTGTCTTTATATCAGGCTGAAACTCATTCAAATCGGAGTAAAACAAGGTTTCTGCAACTTCTACGTGCTTATACCGGCACAACCACATTAGAAGAGTTTGAAATGCAACCGAGTCAAGCTCAAAGCCAAACTCTTTCCTCCTGCGGAAAAAAGCAATCGCTTTGTCCACTTCATGTGCAGCCGCATATCTTCTAATCAAAATCCCATATGTCGCTTCACTTACTAATCCACTTCTGTTTGACATTTTCTCAAGCACTTGGGTCAGTTCCTCGAAACGCAGCATTTTCCCGAGAATGTCGAGGATCTCATTGTAAGCATCGGATCCTGGTGAATAACTATTTCCTCCACCTCCTTTACAAACCCAGTTGAAGAAACTATAAGCTGGTTTCCAATCAGAACTATGCCTCCGAAGCACATTCAAGACCAAATTCTCTGTCAAAACAAGCCCGCAACGATCAAGAGCTCCCTCAATCTCCACCGTCGACTTGTCCCTTCGAAATTTGATGATGTTTTGGACAAGAATAGCTGTTTGATCATCTGGGTCTTTTCCAGAATCGATGTTATCTGCAGAATCTGCATTGGAGTGCACAAACTGAGATGTTCTAAGCCTACCCAGAAAATAAAACTCTGAATCCTTCATGTTTTTTTCAGGCTTCTGGTTCTTAGGGGACATGAAATCTTGAACTCCAGCAAAGCAGGAAAAGTAGTGCAAAATGGGTCTGTGAGAATGACAGATTCTGGATTGGAACTCAAATATGAAATTCGGTTGGATGTAATTTTCCCGGGAAAGGATTCTTAACCGTTGGAATCTGGAAAACATGACTGATTAGGATGGAACAAAATTCTTTTTCACATCGAATAAAGAGAGAGAGCCAGACTTGGGAGTTTCAGATCGTAAGAAAATGGGCCGGATTTATTCGGCCTCATTTGGTTATTTTCATGTTTCAGGTCTGCTTACTAAAAGCCCATTTACTGAGGTTCAAAGATCCGACCCATTTGGTTGCTTGAAGTGGGAGTTTAGAAGTTTTATTTGATAATCAATAATTTAAAATTCAATTGAAGTTGTTGAGATTTTTTTTTTAAATGCCAAAGGGACCAGAATTCAATTGAAGTTGGGAAAAAAAAAATTAAACAAAACGAAACTTAAGTAGGTTCTCGTACACTATCTTATATTAATTTTAATATTATCTTAAGGTATAGTCTGGATTTTTTTTAAAAAGTCTTTTATGACATTTATCACCCCTTCCTAAGTGTATGACCTGTATTGGATTGAGACCATTTAATTTGCATGTATTTTTTTAATTGTCAAGCTAAAAGAAAACAAAAAGGACCTAAATCTACTCCCTTATTATAATAATAATAGAAAACTTGGTTTTATTGGAACACTCGTTAGCTATAAATTTGTTGCAACGCTATTCCACATAGATAGATTACTGGGTCGATAATTTTTTTTTTTTTACTCAATGCATTGGAAATAAAATTATAAAATTTAGGTCATCTAGCAGAATTTTTTAAAAAGCTAGGTTTTAAAATTTAAAAGTTATTTTGGATAGCGATTGAATAATTTTTGTAAATGCTGTTTTAAAACTTTAAAAATTATTTTAACAGAACTACTAAAAAAAAAACTATACCAAATATGTCATGCTCACTCACTTAAGAAATAAACAAATCTATTAGAATAAAATAACCTTAATTGTTCCTCTGATGATGGACATGATATACCTTAGACCGTGGGTTCAGACTTCAGACTCCAGAAAGAAATGCGACGTGGGAGATAATATATCTTAGTTATTTGAAAATACCTTCCCTAAAAGGACAGCTTGTTCTTTTTTCTTCAAAAAAAAAAAGAAAAAAAAAAGGATAATAATAAAAGGGCGGCATTTTTGAGCATGTCGTCTGAAGACCACGTGTCGGGATCTCAACTGGTTTAATAATCAGGACCGTTGGATAACAGATGGACCAGTTCAAAGGCAAATGGAAAAAGGCTAGGCATTTTCCAAGAGCTTACTCTCCCACATACACACACACACGTGTATATATTTATATATATATATATATGTATGTCCGCGCACACTGATCTGACCCACGCGGCAAGGAGGCGGTCCATGGATGCCCACAAATTTCCTGGCAAAACTTTTTAAATAAATAATAATAATAAAATAAAGGTAAAACTGCCGTCAGAAACTTTTTCATTTGGACAAGAACCGACGGAAAAGAAAACAACAAACGGCAGCACGCAAAGCGATGACAGTGCCGTCTTAACTGCCGTTAGATGACGCCGCCCCTCGTCCGACCTTTGGCCGCGTGTCAAATCTAACCGCGTGCAACGTGATTTCCCCTTCGCAATTATATCCTGGGTCCCACCAACCGAAGCAGGGCGGCGGGCTTTTTGTGTGTCGTCTACTCGTCGTAAACAGTGTATGCTCAGTCAAACCCCTCGTTGACTGGGCCGAATATTTCTTTCGCTTTTACCCACTGCTATTCATTCATGTATATTACTTTTTTTAAATAAAAAATTCTAATTGTTGGCGGCAAGACACGTGTGGCGCGTGATGAGACGCTCCATGTGGGCTCTCTCACGCTGAGGTGCACGTGTAAGGTTTTGCAGTCTGCGATCCGCGCCTATGCGGTGGTTCATTTGTTTACAGCTGGTTTTCTTGTCATTTCGCTCTACTGATGGGACTATATTGCAAAATGTTAAAATCACCACATATTTTTAATTTTTATGTCTACCTCCATTTTTCTACAGTGTCAGTGTCTCCTGAAATATATATATTTAAGTATTTTTATTCATTTTTACCATTAAAGTCTTTTTATTCATATTTTATAAATTTCATATGCGCTCAGCGTTTTACAGCAGTTCCAAACGGAGAATATATATATTTTTTCTCTTAAAAAAAGTTGCCAAACAGTGAGACTTACCTGTCGAGAAAAACCGATGCATTCACATTGAGAAATATTATTATAGATAAAATATGAATAATATGGTGATATATTTTTTATCAATTTAATTTTTTTAAAATAATAATTTATTTTAATATCAGGTAAAAAATAATTAATAGTTATAGTGTTACAATTCAACAATTTTAAAATAAATTTAATTAAAATGCACATATAATAATTCAAACAAATCTATCAACATATGAAAAAAATATTAAAATATAAAATATAAAAATATGATTCATCTCGTTTTAGTTTTAAAAGAAATAATAATTTTACATTTACCAGTATTGTTGAGAAATAAGGTCCCAGTCTAATTTGTAAAGTCAGTTTTAAGTCAACCAAATAATAGTTTTTTTTTTTTTTTTTTGGTGAATAACCAAATAATAGCTTTGTTTCAAAATTAATTATTCAAAATTATATAGAGTAATATTACAAGAATAAACACATTCGTAAATGGAGATTGGTTAACTTAAACCAAACAGAAATTGGTCAACTTTAATTTCTCTCTCTTTTAGGCAGATTAAAATTTGGAACAACAAAGTGGACACGTGGTGTGCGTTGAATGGGAAAGAGAAATGACTGAGGTGGTTCGTGCAAGAGAAGCCACAGTAAGCTTATTATATACCCAATACCAACACAAAGCGCCCAAAAAGGAGCGTAGCTTTAACACACACACCCCTTCTATATAACCCCACCTTCCACTCCCTTTATCCTCAAAACACCAAGCCTTTGTCTCCCTGTCTCAAAACGCTCTCTCACTCCCTCTATAAGGTAACGGAGGCACCGCTCCAGCAGAGCCTTTAAGGATATGGCTCCGAGAGACAGATCCACCGCCGCTAACCCGGATCCGAACTGCAAGGAGATCCGCTACAGAGGCGTTAGGAAGAGACCCTGGGGCCGCTACGCCGCCGAGATCAGGGACCCCGGCAAGAAGACGCGTGTCTGGCTTGGAACCTTCGATACCGCTGAGGAGGCGGCGCGTGCCTACGACAAAGCTGCGCGTGATTTCCGCGGTGCTAAGGCTAAGACTAATTTCCCCACACCTACCGAGCTTCGTACCTTGAACAACATCCACAACAACAATAGCAACGCTCCGACCCGGAGTCCGAGCCAGAGCAGCACAGTGGAGTCCTCCTCTCCGCCGCCGCCGATCTCTGCTTCTCCACCGCCGCTCGACCTTTCTCTGACCCCGCATTTTCCCGGCGGTTACTTTCCGGCTGCCGGCGGCTTCCATGCGCTCCCTGTGGCTCGCCCGGTGTTCTTCTTCGACGCTTTCGCTCGGGCGGAGAGCATGGCCGGACATCGCCGGGAAATGTGCAGGTTCGACCGTACGGTCGGCGGTGGTGCGGTGCAGAGCGACTCCGATTCGTCGTCGGTCTTGGATTTCGATAATAGTTCGTCTACCGGACCGCTCGATCTTGACCTCAACCTACCTCCACCACCGGAAGTTGCGTGACCCAGCTGGATTTTATCATCAGCTGAAGAATAACCGTTTTTTTTCCCTACCGCGTTCTAGATCCGAATTACACCTTTTTTTACCCTAATTAAATTAATTCCGATTCTCTTAAAGACAGAGAAAGCGAGGTTCTGGAGAAAGAGAAAGCAAAGCTGACATGTAGCTTTTATGTGAATTAACTATGTATATAGAGATATATAACCAAAAGCACTGCTTTTTTTGTTTTTTTGCAACTGCGAGATCATAGTTTCTCATAGTTGTTTATGCTATAATTATTTGTAGTATTATGCTTTTTAATTCTCAAGTAAATTCAAAGATTTTCTTGTTCATAATTAGTTCCTGCTTTTTTGGATTTTTCTCCAGATTGTTATTTTTTTGGTGCTGAGAAAAACGAAGAAAATAAATGGAAAACCATTAACTGTAGCCAATTGTATGCTCTATGCCGTAGCTTAAACCTAACTGAAACAAGTTTGCTGTTTCCCAGATTCCAAACAACCAGATAAACTGCTCTTCCAAGGAAAAATAATAATTTCCAGGTAACTTATGTTTTTTTCTGGGGAATTAATAATCAACTCTTTAAATATTTTTCCGTTTATTATTTTTTTATTTTTAGTTTTAAGGAAATTTCCGTTATGCTTGATCAATCAACAGACGTATCACCGGCATTGTTGTACGTTGGATGAGGCATGTCTTGTGGTTTAGACGGTTTCTAACATGCGCAGCGACTGTTTAGGCAAACGTTAGAGAAGCGCTGTTCATGACGGTCCTGATGAAGGGACCCAGTGGGGTTCTGTACGGAAGCACCGCTTCCATTAATTTAATTTTTTATTATTTTTTTTATGACGATGAAGATTATGATGGTAAAGAGCTGTGAATCACGGAGCGGCTCCATTTTTAGGCAAAAATTCAATTTACGGTGCTGAAAATATAGTAAAACACTTATTATTCATTAAAAATTTAATATATATATATATATGATAAATATTAATATATAATGTATACGTATATATGCTTTGTTTTATCAGCATCGGACGCTCTCTGTATTGCGTATTTGACCGTCTGATTAAAAGGAGATGCCTCGTAAAACGCGTAAAAATTGCATGTCTCTTGGATCGAATCTCGAGAAATTCGTCAATCGGACGGCTATTGCGGCGGAAAATTTAGGTGGGACCGCGGAGACTCGTTCTAACTTCTGCCTTTGGTATCTCTAGTTTTCCTTCTTTCTTTTTTTGTCCATAAAATATTTATTTATTTAAATTCTGATGAATTGCTTTTTATTAGAGGCGGCACCGACGGCGAAACCGGTGGTTATTTATGAGAGCCAATCAGAAGCCAACGTGTCTACAGGTGGGACCCCTTTGGGAGAATTCCGTGTTGACGAGGTACATGTCGGGATTCGGGTTGTCGTCACGTGCATCCCAAACCTCCAATAATTATTACGTCTCTTTTTTTCTTTTTCTTTTTCTTTTTCTTTTTTCTATTTTTCTGATATGCAAAAAGATTCGCACGATCTATTATATATACCTTTTTTTTAAAAAAAATAAAAAATAAAAAACTTTTAATTTTTTTAAATTCTAATTTTATGCTACCGTTTTTATTTGTTTTACCTTGCCGTTTATGAGTCTATATAATATTTTAATAAGATGGATTTGGGTAACAACTGTAAAATTGTAGTAGTGAAATATATGTATATTCTTTAGCCAGCATAAAGTTAATCATCAAAATATTGGTAACTGCCTGTTAATTTAGTTGCATTTTATTATTGTTCATTTTTATTTGTAGTTGTTAAATGCAAATTAAATATTAGATATACTGTTTTGATTTCATTTAGGTTTTTAATTCTAACGAACTATCTTGTGTATCTATGTTGTAAATAAAATATTAAAATTAATGATGCCATTAATTTTTATAAGATCACATGCCTGCATCGTGATTATAATAACTTTTGATCATCAAAAATATTTAAACTCTCAACTAATGGAAATTTCAGCTTAGTGGATATTTATTATTTATGTAGTTTTATTCACAGAAAACTTTATTTGTTCTTCCATTTGATGTTACACTAAAAATTTATCAAAAATGTATTATAGAAAGAAACCATATTCAAACTTATTGTTGTATTATTATTCATGATCTAGTAATAAAACTATTGAAAAATATACTTCTATATTTAGCGTTTAAATCTTAATCTGGATGTAATTTCTCTTTCTTCATTGTAAACGACATTTGCATATTGGATTCATATGTACCTAGACCATTTTAATTAGTCTTTGATATTTGAATATTCATATATATGTAACATTATCATATTTTTCATTACGTGAACATTAATCCCTAATAATAGAAGATTCATATTAAATCGTTATATTTTTTTCTATTTTATAATTGGTAATAGCTAGATATCCCTTTAATATATATTCGCATGTTTGATTTGCATATGTGTGTAATGTTTTCGTTTCGTGAAGTTTACATCCGTAAGAATATTTGCACTTAATAAATATACATACTACTATTTTTTTTTAAATGCACACACTACTTTTTTTATTAATCTTTATTTGATATTACATTAATACTACCATTTTATTTATTTTTACTTGCCGTTTAATGTTTTATGATATTTTAATATGGTGGATTTGGCTAATAGTAATAATAATATTTATTATTATTATTACATCGTTCTTTCACATAACATGTTAATTATGTATAGTTTTTTGGAATAATAATATATTCTCTTGTTATGTATTTTTCTAGTCGTAAAATAAATATATTTTCATTTAGGTTTCTAATATTTAAAATCACTCGCACCATTATGATAATAGCTTTGTTTATCAAATAGATTTAACTAATGTAGTAACTAATGAAATATGCATAAAAAAAACTAAAGAAGATTTTATTTTAGTGGAGAGTTATTATCTATGTAATCTATTAAAGTATAAAATATTATAGCCAATTAAGTAAATACAATTCTTTCAAGGATAATTACACTTTTATATCTTTGACTTATAAAGTTTTACAATTTAAATTCTTAATTTTCAAAACTAGTGATTTAGACGTTTAGTTTTTTAACTTATTGCATATTTGTCAAATTTCCAATATAGCCAAACAAACTGATATATTAATCTATTCTTTGCTACATGAAGATCAAACCGCATATAATAGTTTCTTTTATTTTTTTTTTTAATTAGGAAGAGAGATATCATGTCCAAATTTTAAAATCATGATATATGATTAATACTATTGGTCATTATCAACTAGACTATTCCAAATGGACAAACCACATATAAGAATTTAAGACCCATAAATGGACTATACAATCCTAATTTATTTATAACCGTACAGCTTCCGTTAAGTCAAATTTATTGAGATCCACATAAGTCATGATTCATATTAAAAATAAAAATGAATTTCATATATAAACAATATAATTTTCAACAAGGTTTTTCTCATAATGATTTAATTTTAAAAGGTTAAACAATGAGATTTCTAAATTATTTTTTTATAGAAAAATAAAAAAAATATAATTGGTATAATTTCTTTTATGTGTCTTTTGATAATGCACTGGATTTTTATTTAAACTATCTAATTGTGTGTAATTTGCATGATTCAAATGTTTGTTAATGTAGTTAAAACTTGTTAAGCATTTTAATTAAATAAAACTTAAGTGAGGGTAAAAAAAATAAATTAACACAACTTTTAATGGTTTTCAATTTAAATCTTAATTTGGTTGGAATTTATCTTTCTTCGTTGTAAGCGACATTTGCATATTGGATTCATATGTACCTAGACAATTTCAATTAGTCTTTGATATTTGAATATTCATATGCATGTATCATTTTCATATTTTTCATTAGGTGAACATTAATCCCAAATAATAGAAAATTCATATTAAGTTGTTATATTTATTTCTATTTTATGATTGGTAATAGCTAGATATCCATTTAATATGTATTCGCATGTTTGATTCGCATATGTGTGTACTGTTTTCGTTTCGTGAAGATCACATCCGTAATAATATTTGCACTTAATTAATATACATACTACTATTTTATTTTATTTTAAATGCACACTACTTTTTTTATTAATCTTTTTGTGATATTTTACATTTATACTACCGTGCTTATTATATATTTACGATACCATTTTATTTCTTTTTCCTTGCCGTTTAATGTTTTTTTGATATTTTAATATGGTGGATTTCGGTAATCAATATTATTGCAAATAATAATAATAATAATAATAATAACAATAACATCGCTCTTTCACATACATGTTAATTGTGTATAGTTTTTTGGAATAATAATATATTCTCTTGTTATGTATTTTTATAGTTGTAAAATAAATATATTTTCATTTAGGTTTCTAATATATAAAATCTCTCGCACCATTATGATAATGGCTTTGTTTATCAAATAGATTTAACAATCATGTAGTAACTAATGAATTATGCATAAAAATAACTAATGAAGATTTTATTTTAGTGGAGAGTTATTATCTAATTAATCTATTAAAGTATAAAATATTATATTCAATTAAATCAATACAATTCTTTCAAGGATAATTACATCTTATAATGTTTTACAATTTAAATTCTTAATTCAAAAGTAGTGATTTAGACGTTTAGTTTTTTAACTTATTGCATATTTGTCAAATTTCTAACATGGCCAAACAGACTGATATGTTAACCTATTCTTTGCTACATGAAGATTAAACCGCATATAATAGTTTCTTTTATTTTTTTATTAATTCGGGCGAGAGATATCATGTCCAGATTTTAAAATCATGATATATGATTAATACTATTGGTCATTATCAACTAGACTATTCCAAATGGACAAACCACATATAAGAATTTAAGACCCATAAATGGACTATACAATCCTAATTTATTTATAACCGTACAGCTTCCGTTAAGTCAAATTTATTGAGATCCACATAAGTCATGATTCATATTAAAAATAAAAATGAATTTCATATATAAACAATATAATTTTCAACAAGGTTTTTCTCATAATGATTTAATTTTAAAAGGTTAAACAATGAGATTTCTAAATTATTTTTTTATAGAAAAAGAAAAAAATATGATTGGTATAATTTCTTTTATGTGTCTTTTGATAATGCATTGGTTTTTTATTTAAACTATATAATTGTGTAATTTGCATGGTTCAAATGTTTGTTAGTTGTAGTAAAATCTTGTGAAGCATTTTAATTAAATAAAACTTAACAGAGGGTAAAAAAATAAAATAAACACAACTTTCAATGGTTTTCAATTTAAATCTTAATTTGGTTGGAATTTATCTTTCTTCCTTGTAAGCGACATTTGCATATTGGATTCAAATGTACCTAGACAATTTTAATTAGTCTTTGATATTTGAATATTCATATGCATGTATCATTTTTATATTTTTCATTAGGTGAACATTAATCCCAAATAATAGAAAATTCATATTAAGTTGTTATATTTATTTCTATTTTATGATTGGTAATAGCTAGATATCCATTTAATATGTATTCGCATGTTTGATTCGCATATGTGTGTACTGTTTTCGTTTCGTGAAGATCACATCCGTAATAATATTTGCACTTAATTAATATACATACTACTATTTTATTTTATTTTAAATGCACACTACTTTTTTTATTAATCTTTTTGTGATATTTTACATTTATACTACCGTGCTTATTATATATTTACGATACCATTTTATTTATTTTTCCTTGCCGTTTAATGTTTTTTTGATATTTTAATATGGTGGATTTCGGTAATCAATATTATTGCAAATAATAATAATAATAATAATAATAACAATAACATCGCTCTTTCACATACATGTTAATTGTGTATAGTTTTTTGGAATAATAATATATTCTCTTGTTATGTATTTTTATAGTTGTAAAATAAATATATTTTCATTTAGGTTTCTAATATATAAAATCTCTCGCACCATTATGATAATGGCTTTGTTTATCAAATAGATTTAACAATCATGTAGTAACTAATGAATTATGCATAAAAATAACTAATGAAGATTTTATTTTAGTGGAGAGTTATTATCTAATTAATCTATTAAAGTATAAAATATTATATTCAATTAAATCAATACAATTCTTTCAAGGATAATTACATCTTATAATGTTTTACAATTTAAATTCTTAATTCAAAAGTAGTGATTTAGACGTTTAGTTTTTTAACTTATTGCATATTTGTCAAATTTCTAACATGGCCAAACAGACTGATATGTTAACCTATTCTTTGCTACATGAAGATTAAACCGCATATAATAGTTTCTTTTATTTTTTTATTAATTCGGGCGAGAGATATCATGTCCAGATTTTAAAATCATGATATATGATTAATACTATTGGTCATTATCAACTAGACTATTCCAAATGGACAAACCACATATAAGAATTTAAGACCCATAAATGGACTATACAATCCTAATTTATTTATAACCGTACAGCTTCTGTTAAGTCAAATTTATTGAGATCCACATAAGTCATGATTCATATTAAAAATAAAAATGAATTTCATATATAAACAATATAATTTTCAACAAGGTTTTTCTCATAATGATTTAATTTTAAAAGGTTAAACAATGAGATTTCTAAATTATTTTTTTATAGAAAAATAAAAAAAATATGATTGGTATAATTTCTTTTATGTGTCTTTTGATAATGCACTGGATTTTTATTTAAACTATCTAATTGTGTGTAATTTGCATGATTCAAATGTTTGTTAATGTAGTTAAAACTTGTTAAGCATTTTAATTAAATAAAACTTAAGTGAGGGTAAAAAAAATAAATTAACACAACTTTTAATGGTTTTCAATTTAGTGTTTATGCTAAGGTGTTATTTGGTAATGCATTGGTTTTTTATTTTTTTGGTTTTGGTTTGTTATTTATTTGTGTGTAACTTGCTTACTTCAAATATTTATTAGTATCTATTAGATCTTGGTTTTAAACTTGTTATATATAACTTAAACTTAAGTGCGTGTTTGTATATATATAAAGAGTACTTCTACAATAATTTTTTTTATTAAAATAAAAATTGTTACTAAAAATATATTTTTAGTGATAGTTTTTATTTTAAAATTTTTCTATGTATAAAAAAAATTGAAACATTTGAATTTGCAATTTGTTTTTGCCTAAAAAATTATGTTGTTTTTTTTTTTGGTTGATTCTTTTAGTTATTTAAGATACTTAACAAACTTTAACCACAATTAACATACTTAAAGTGTAAACAAATTACAAACAATTAAATACAAAAGGAAAAAAAAAATCAAACAAGGTTTACTTACAGATTTTCCAAATACATTGTCATAGAACTTCAAAGTTATATCAAAGTTCACATACATTATTATCTATTTACCACTTTGTCCATATAATAACAATCATATTCCAAAAAACAAATAACAAGGCACTAATATATAGGATAATAATTTGCCGGCTAAAACCCGCCGCCTTAGTTTTTTTTAAAATAAAATTATTTAAATTCGGATACGAATCTTGTATTTATCTTAAAAGATTCTGGTAAATTAATAAAAGAAAAAAATTTGGTTGGGGAAGTGGGCAAATACACAAAAGCAAAGAACTCGATGGGATTTTATTTATTTATTAATGGGATTGATAGGGAAAGCAGAGGACGAATCTCCCCCACCACCTTCTTCTATTATTTAAATTATTTCTATTTTTATACAATCTTTTAATTTTTTTGGGTGATTTATTTAAATTAATGGTACATTCAATTTCAATCTTCCATATGGTTTGTATTTTGGGACTCTGAGAGACAGAAGGGGGGCCCACGCGCGAGGTGGAGGCGCGCCGGCCGCTTCAACGTCGGTCCCACTTAATACCGTGTCGTCTGGAATCCGTGAGCAAGATTTTTTGCACCGTTCCCATGCAGTTTGTTGTCGTGTTGTGGCGGTTTTTATCGTACAAAGCTGTACCCAATCATTTGGTGACGCGTGTGTAATCCCACGTGACGAGCGTACGAGTCTCCCAGGCTGCGACGTGCGTGGTGAGAGTGACAGATGGGCGAGGAGCTCAGTTCGGCGAGTCGGCAAGAATGGGATTGTGGGACCCACTCTCCGAGTGCGAGGCGACTTGCCACGTGGGTGGAGCATAGGAGGCGGGGCTGTCTGTTAAACCGCCAACGATAAATTAAAAAAATAATAAAATAATAATTTTTGGTTGTTGGGCGGCTGCGCTTTGTGGACCGCTTTTTCTGGGGCGCTATTTGTTGGGCATTCAGGTGACCAAAGATCTGTTTGGCTATTGAGCTTATTATATTCCTGTCCCAACTTAGGTTTTTTCATAACATTGTTTTGGAAAATCAACCACAACCTATAATGTATTTTTCTTTTTTTCTTTTATGGTAAATATTTTTTTGAATTAGTTTTATATTTTATTTTATAATAAAATTTTGAAATACAATGTTCGCATTCAATTTAAAATTATTATTAAAAAAAGCAGTGAATAAATCATTAGTTATCAAAGCAAAGATATAGATTTAAAACGATAAATTAATTTATACACTGCACTCAAATACCATTTGTAAGAATCATTATAATTGTTTTACCAAAAAAAAAAAGAATCATTATAATTGAATATTATTATTTTCGACTTATTTGGAATCTTAGTAGTTATTCATAGCTGGTGATTCACATATTTTAAATGAATTTAGTAAATAAGTATGTGACCGCCAGATCACCTCCCAATCAATTAAATATTTAAGATTATCTTACAATTTATAGGAGTTTTATTCTGTAGTCAAGGCTTGACTTATGATTTAATTTCTTGAACTCAATCCCCATAAAGAAGAGTGATATTAAGTTGTTAACTTTGATAATGGTCTCTGGTCATTACTTGATCTATACAGTTTTTGTCGTGTGGGCTGTTCTTCTTCTTCTTTTGAGTTTTGTTTTCTCTAATGAAATTCTCCAACAGACTGCATAAAAAAATAAAAATAAATAAATAAATAAATAAATTTGCAGCGAGTAGCATTTGCCTTTTTATCTTTGCAAATGAATGTATATTCAAAATTCTGTGGAAAATAAGTGCTGGAGTTTCATTTCTCTATAGTAGCATTTTATGAGAAGATAAAACATGTAAACTTGACCACCCATTGAAGATAATAATTTTTTTGGTCTTAATACATTAGTATTTTTTAAAATTTAATATGTTTTTATAATTAATTTGTGTAATTGATAATCTATAATTTAAAAAAGAATTGAATATTTATTTAATTTAGTTAAAATTGACAGATTCTTTAAACTTAGAAATTACGTGCTTCCAAAATTGATTTCTTTATTTTTTATTGTACCAAAAATTAAAAAATAAAAAAAAAGTTTAAATTTCTTTTATGATTTTTTTTTTCTATTTTTTAATTTTTGATAGAATTAAAAATAAAGAAACTAATTTTGAAAGTCATTTGTTATATATGCATGTGATTTTTAAGTTAATATAATCTGTCAACTTTAACTAAATTAGACATATGTATAATTTTTTTTAAATTATAGAGTATCAATTGAACAAATTAATTCTATAAACATTTATGTGAACAAAATCAATTTAAAAAAATAATAAAATCTATTTAAATCTATTTTTTTTCTTGGTAAATATCATCCATAATTTTTTAATGTTATTCATTCTTGAAATTATACTTTAAAGTTTAAAATATTTCATATATATATATATATATATATTTTGCAGTAAATAATTTTATGTTAAATTTATAAAGAAAATGCCTAATGTACATTGGAAGGTGTGCAGTATAATATTTAAAAAAAGAAAAACAAATATATTTTAACTAACTGCATAATTAATAAAAAAAATTGGGGAAACATATTCTTCTGGTAATATTAGTATCCACGAAAATTTTGAATGTCTAAAATATAAAAATACCAATAGAAATCACAAAATTTTAATATCAAGAAAAATTAAAAAAAAAAATGACAGAAATTTATAAAAAAGTATGAAATTTTTTAAATGAAACTTCATAATATATTTATTTATTAAATATTATATTAATTTAACTGTAAAAATTAAAAATTTATTAAGTAAATTTTTATTTTATAATCAATAAACCTATATAACTAGTTGAAAGTAATAAAAATACTATTTTTTAATTAGAATAATATTACAGATATATAATTATTTAAATATAACTCAATACCATATATAATTTTTTAGTAGTTAAAATTTTAACTTTCATATTGAACAAAAAACATATATTTTTAATAGTTGTGTATGTAATTATTAATATTTAACTATATTGATATAATATTACATATAATTGTCAATATTGCTATTATTATATTGTACACTAAAAATTCATGTTTTTCCTCAGCACAATACGGCACAAATGATAAAACTCACTTATGTTGTATTGCTAATATATTACTACGTAATCAATAAAAAATAATGTAAAACAATAATTTTAATTTAAAAACAAAAGAAAGAAATTGTAATTTTAAAAAATATATTCATATTACAACATATCATTTTGAATTTTTTAGTAAATAAAAATTATTACAATTTTTATATTTTAAAAAAATTAATGAATATTTTTAAAATTTTCATTAGATTTTTTTTAAAAAAAAAATTATGTAGAAATTATGATTTTTTTATTATTTAATTATGAAAGAATTAATAAAAAAAAATTAACAGAAAATATCGTAAAATTTATCGAAAACATATCCAAAATTTGGATAGAAATTATACCCATGATTTTTTGGAAAACAAATTTCATTCCCATGGCATAGAAAAACGTAATTTTTTTGGATTTTTTCAGCAAACCCAAACTAAAAGCTCCACCATTAACATTTTAACTATTTCACACTACTTTACAAAGTTTGGGACCAATTAATCATACAAAACATCAAAGGAGTTTTTAACTCTGTCCATTTCTTGATTTACCTTAAATACATAACAATTTCAAAAACTTGCATTTTGGTGCTCTTGGTTAACAAAAAAAAAAAAAAAAATACTCAAAACCAATTACAACCATCGCTCTCAACAATTTTTTTGTTTTCTCGTTCGTCTTTTGGGGCAGGTTGTCTCCCCCATGCACTGGTGAAAGTTTCATCCACCGTCTAGATCTATCCAGCTTCTCCACTGTCATTTTACACTACAGCTAGAAAAGAGTATAACGAAAAAATTATTATCCAAGAAATATTTATGAAATGTTTTAAATATCTGCTTCGAATTTGAAATAAGGTAAATCTCAAAAGCACTATATGGTATTTACTCTCTCTATATATATATATATAGTTTTAATTTTAGTGAATCTTGGGAGTTGCGTATAACTCAATCTATGGCCCAATGGGTTATCACTTTTGGATATATATTCCTTATCTCGGGTATTCCACGGCCCATACTTGTTTCAAATACAATAAAAATATCAAAATAAACCTAAAAAATTATCATATTTGTGTTTCTTTTATTATCATAAATCTAATTAATATAAAAATGTTGTCATTTGGAAATATGGAAGAATTCTTTTTCAATAAAAAGGTTCCAGGTGTAGATGTTGGTTTGCAATTTTTAATAAATAATCCATATGTTTAGGCCATACAATCTACATACATGTTTGTTTATAGTCTTGCATGAATCTTCAACAGTTCAATCCAGATGCTGATAAATATGAAAGACTTTTAGATATATAATGACTAATATCATAACATTATCCAAAAAATAAAAATGGTTAATTTCATGTATACTTTTCGACGTTTGACTCTCCAGTTTTTAAAAATTTCAATTATTTTTTTTATAAAGAAATTTTGTCTATCCAAAAATTTTATCTATCTTACATGGCATTTGAAATAACATTTTACAAACCCTCATTGTTTCACTATTTTCCATATGTCCATATTTTTCATTCACAATCTCACACACATATTCCAAAACTCTTAACTTTAGTCAATTTTTAACTATCGAAATATCAGGTATCTGATAATCGAAGAGAGCTACGAATTCTTGTTGATGGGATGGAAAAGTCATCCGGAGAAATTAATCTTTGACTGGATGAGCAAGTTCTAGATGAAAGTGTTCAAGATGTCCATCTTCGGGGAATAATTCTCTCTCGAGATAGAGACAATTACAACAGTGTTCTTCGCTATTACTTTTATGTCGCTCTTGATTTCTCCCTCAAAGTTTTTTCCTAATCTTGTAATTGTTCTTATCCAATTTCAATTTTTAATTTTTTTTTTGAATTTGGCTTCTTCCTTGTGCATTTGCCATGTTTAATGTGTACAGTCTTTTTGTTTCTTTCTCGTGAAATAAAAAATGGAACTTTTATGGGTTTGCATAGTTTAGCTTTTCATATGCTTGATTGAACTGAAAAGTATTATTGGAAGATTGATTGTTAGGGATTTTTAATTTTCTGATAATATAAATATCCGTCTGGAGCAATATGGTACAATTGAAAGTTATTAAATTTGACTTTTTGTGGCTTTCAAAATCAAGCTTCAATTTTCATCAAAAAAAAAAAAAATCAAGCTTCAATTTTGGCTATTGTTTCATCTCTTTGCTAACACGCTAGTTTTCTAAGTTCCATGTCCCTATAAATCAAATATAGGTACACTAGCGTTTATACAAGTAGGCTATCCAAGGGTGTGGACATTTCATCTGATCTTGAGCAAGTTCACGACGGAGGTGTTCAATACTCTATTTTAGATTTTTTTTTTGAATAAGTTTGTGTGAAATAATCACAGTAGATTTTGCTAACACGCTAGTTTTCTAAGTTCCATGTCCCTATAAATCAAATATAGGTACACTAGCATTTATACAAGTAGGCTATCCAAGGGTGTGGACATTTCATCTGATCTTGAGCAAGTTCACGACGGAGGTGTTCAATACTCTATTTTAGATTTTTTTTTTGAATAAGTTTGTGTGAAATAATCACAGTAGATTTGGGGTTGTAGTTCAAACAAAAAAAAAATTTGTGGATTCATGGACTGATTTTTCTGGGTTAAAGAATAAATAATGTTCCATAGTAGACGAGAGGGAAGATGAGTAAACTTGATAAAAAAGTCATATTTTAATGAAATTGACGTGTGGAAAATTTTTACTGGGTGGTTGCACTTTTATGATGATTAAAAATATTAACATACTAAAATGCTTTTAAAATGTTAATTTTAATAAAAAATATTATTAACAGCATAAAAGGTAATTAAATTTTTTAAAAACTGAAAAGATGGATTATATATATGAAATTAAACCTAAATAAAAAAAAAAACTAAATAATATCATATCTCAGTGTTAAATAATTTTAAATATTATTATATAAAGATATTATAGTATAATAAGTGTCAGAAAAAAAAATTATTTTATTAACATTCTATATATTTAAGGCCTAATTTAAAATAAAATTTCAGATTCTGTATATTTTAAATTCGTTGTAAAAAGAGAATAATACTTTTGTTTTTATTAAAATAATAATAAAATTAAAATTAAAAATATATAAAATTAAAAATTCGATCTATATAAATTTAAATTAATCTTCCCCTCATATATATATATATATAAATTAAAAAATATATATATATATATAATAATTAAATAGCAGCCATTTGATTTATTTTCTTCTAATTAACCTTCTATTTAATTTGGTTTAATCTTAAGGTTTATAGATAAAATATTTTTTTTTTGATGAAGTGAGCAGTGTGTTCCCGACCCGTGCATAAAACAAAAGGCCAAAAACCAAAATGCCTGTAACATTTTCACTAGAATCTTCATTCTCAATAGAGTTTTTATTTTAATTTTTTAATTTTTTGGGTCAACAAAGAAATAAAAAAGAAAAAAAAAAAAAAAAGAAAAGCTTTACCAGTTTTTGTTCTTCAAAGGTAGAGAAGAAAGAGGAAAAGAAAAAAGAAGTCTCTAACCAAACACCCAGTTACCAGCAAAGCAAATTTTTTTTCTCCAAAAGCACCCATTTTACATCCCAACCTATGCAAATTTTCCCTTTTTAAATCAAAGAGAGAAAGAGCCACAATTTTATTTAAAAAAAATTGATATTAGCCTGTTTATTAAATCAGAAAAAGAGAAAGAAAAAAAGAAAAATATATCGGTGAGGAGGAGAGGAAAAGAGGAAAAAAAATGAAAAGATAAAGAGAGAAAAAAAAAAAATTGGCAAGGAAAATAAAAGGAGAATAGGAAGAAGGGGAAAATAAAATAAAATGAGAGAACTGAGAAAAAAGAGAGAAATAATTTTTTCTAAGAAAGTTAAAGAAAAAGAGGGGAGAGAAAGGAAAAAGTGAAAGAGAAAAAAAATATGGAGAAGAGAGAAAGGAAAAAGAAAAATACAGAGAAAGAAGAGCTGCAAAGAATAAAAAGGAAAAAAAAAGATTTATTAAATAACTATTTTGCATTATTTTTAATGTTAAAATTAACAGAATTTAATTAACTGTATAAATATTTTTAATTTTTTTAAAATTTAAAAATCGTATTTAAAATTATATTTAAATACAGAAAATTTTAATGAAATAATTCCGTTAGAAAATTGCAAAGAAAAAAGGGGTTCTGGGTAGATGTTGGTCTGAAGTCCTAATAAAGAATCCATGGACCAAACAGTCTAAATACATGTATATTTATAATTCGCGCGAGCCTTCAATTCAGACAGTGATAAATATGAAAGACTTTTAGGCATATAATTAAAGAAATTATATCAGGTCTCAGTGTTAAATAGTTTTAAATATTATTATACGAAGACATTAAGAGTACAATAAGTATCAGAAAATTGAAAAGAAAAAAGGTTGGCGTAAATACGTAGTATACTTGAGAAGGACACTCAGTGACTTATAAGATGGGTGTTGGGAAACTGTTGTTCGATAGCATGTGACACTGTGCATCGCTGAATCGAATCCTCTGTCTGTTTCTAGTCTCTTCTGTCACCTGTACATAAAAAGATTTGGTTTTCTAAAAATTCTCTGAAGAAGAAGATGGGAAGGATATTTGTGGTAGAGCCAGAGGGAAGGTCTTATAGATGCAAGTTCTGTAAAACCCAACTGGCCCTTGCTGATGATCTTGTCTCACGGGTATTTATTCTTTTTTATCTATTCGATTTCACCATTTACACTTCAAAATTCTCTCTTGTTATGCGACTTGTTTCTTCTTTAACTTATATATACACACACATATATCGAAATTAGAGCGTTTTTAAAGCTTCTTTTGATGTGGGTATGTGAGGAAAGGTCCTGAGTTGATTCAAAGGAAATGGGCTTAAATGGTCCATGGAAAAGGGATAAGAACTCTACTTAATCTAGAAGGTGGAGCTACGTGTTTTTCTACTTTCAATTTTTGTTTTCCCCCTCCTTTTGATATAATTAATTAACTAAATTAGTAAAATTTTGACATGATAAGCTACTAATTTACTTTCTGCAGAGAATAATATCCCACATGCAAATTATGTTTTGTGTGCTAATTTTTATCCATGAGGTTTTCAAATTAGTTAGTTTTTAGATACATCAAATGGGGGGAGAAAGAACAGATAAAAGAAAATTTCTGCTTCTTTCCGGACTATTCAGTCTGGATTGCAGTTTAAAAGTGGCATTGATGATCAACCATGCCGATTGGGCAAATTGAAGACAGTCTAAGTAGGCTTGTCTTTGGTTCTAACAATGTTCCTATTGCTTTCATAGTTACTTAGGAAGTTGGCATGGTAGCCAAAGTAGATGCTTGTCAATTCTAATTGAAATCCCAGTATCAGGGTTCTCCTGAAACAGTGGAGTTACTTCCGGTTAGATAAGCCACCCCTGCATGACCTGATTACATAGTGTTTGTTCTAATTTGAGTCCTCTCAAAATATCTTGCGCTATTTCTTTCGTTTCTGTTGCATGTCGTTGAGTGTCTTCCTCATATCCCACTATCTCATTTGGTATGCCCTGGAAAGAACCTCGAACAATCACAACCTTATGGTAGATGAGAGAAGGTAACAAATGAAGCTTGGAAATACTTTACATATCATAAAGTAGAGGTAGCTAGTAGCTCCCTGTGGCGTGTTGAAGTATCCCAGTTATCATACAAATATGCATCTTTTTGCTAAACAATAATTTGTTGTTGTGAAAGGTTGTTATTAGTAAACAAATTGATTTAACAAAATGAGGGGGAAAGAGACACATTTTTAATTGCCTTTTTTAGTTTGGGCCAACTTCCTTATTTTTTTTAAACTTTTGATATTATTGGTTATTTTAAAACTGTATAGGAGCTCATTTCCCAAAGAGTCTTTGCATTCAAATCCAACTTTTAATTCTGGGGTTGATGGTAATCTAACTAACAGTTCATATGGTCATAGAATGTCTATGACATAGTTACAAGCTATCAAGGAATGGGCTTGAGGTTAAGTAGTTTCAAATCATCATTGTTCATCATCTTCCTTTGATTGTGTATGTATTTCAGATCTTTCGTGGGTTCTCTTCAACTTTCTTTCATTTTGTGTAGTTTCTCTTGCACATTTCTGATGTTTAAGATTGAGCGGCTTGTGATATTGGCGATGTATAAATACTATTCCTTAGAAACTGAGCATTCAACCAAATTTTTAGGGGACAGATCAAACTTCATTAATTTTCAATGCATGACTTGTTCTAAATTTTTTGTTATTCTTAGTTAATTGCTTTACCTACAATATATTATCTGAATTGTTCAGCGAGAATTTTGAATTCTTTCAACTCTAAATTCCCTTGTGATTCAGGCTTTTCACAGCCGCCGTGGAAAGGCATACCTCTTCAATAATGCGTGAGTTCTGTCTCTTGTTCAATCTCAATTCAAAAACTTGATTTTTGGATGGCGTGTTTATTAGGATTTTTGTTGTTTCAAGCTATCACTTGTTATTATGTGCATTTAGGTTTTTTGAAGTTCTTCATGCTCCAATATTGCTGTATTAGTTTTATTGGTATCAAATAGATTATAAGCCAACTGAATCTTATTGCTAAGGTTAAGTTGCAATATTTTGGGTTTATAGATGCTTCATGGACACCTCAAAGTTGGCATGTCATTTGGAAGTGACTGCCATTCATATTATTGCACCATTTGTCCTTTGGAAAAAAAGATATTATACACTTTATTTCAATGCCAAATTTGATGGAACAGTATTTCACAAAGAAAAAACAAAACTGTAGATAAAGTTGGTAATGTTGGAAGCTACAAGTTTAGATAACTACTGTCTTATTTTCTATGATTAAGAAAGAATTGATTATAATATAAATTTTAAAAGAGGAACTTTCTAAGAAAATATTCCAAGTCTATATGCATACTGTTTTTGTCTTGGTGTTAATCTCCAGGGTGAACATCAATGTTGGAGCATTAGAAGAGAGGATGATGGTCTCAGGACAGCATACCGTGGCAGACATATTTTGCTGCTTTTGTGGACAAATTGTTGGCTGGAAATACGTAATCTCTCTCTCTCTCTCTCTCACGTGCGCGCACACACACACACATGCGTGCGTGCACATATAGTCACACTGCTTACACAAACATATTTTGAACAAATTTCAGTTTGGGCTGAGTGAGGGGTTTAGCTGCAAGTTCATGTACATATCAGTTAAACCCCATTTTCTTTGCCATTTTTCATGCTTGCTGCACATTTTATCCTTGTTTCGCTTCACAGGAGGCTGCACATGAGAAGAGCCAGAAGTTCAAAGAGGGAAAATTTGTACTTGAAAGGTAACCCCCCCTGATAGTTTAATGATAAACTCTATTTTCAGTAGTGTTAATTCCTTCTCTAAATGTAAGCCTGCAAAGTTACATTTCTTTGGCATTAACAAAATACAGAGGGAGGATTGTCGATGAAGTGGATTTTTCAACAGAATTCTATATTAATACCCGTCCTATCATGAGTGATGCTGAAGATGCTTAAAGACACTTCGTCTTTCATGGCTGTTCAAAAACATCAAGGCCCTTTTGCTCAAAGATGCTTAAGATCTTCAATCTTCGGCAACTGTGAAGAACACAGGAACTATATATGTAAAATCAGGAATAAGATTTGAATAAAATGAGATTTGTCTTTTGTATAGGGGTAAAGTCTTGCAAGACCATTTCGCCTTCTTTTCGAAGGAGAGAGCCTAGCCAGTAGCGAGCTTAAACACCCTGAAAACCCTTTCTTTTCAAGACTAGGCCTGGTTGGAATACGGGACTGGATTATGTCAAGTTTGGTCAATCAAATTTGGTTAAATCTAAACTAGCTCAATTAGATGCGACTAAATTCAAAATAGTCCAAGTTACAGGCAAAGACAAAAAGGCTTTTAGAAGCCATGAGCTCCAGATCATTCTCTCAAAGTCTCTAATGAATCATGATCAAGTTATCAAAAGAACTAGTTTTCTCATTCTGGAGTACGAATTTCATCTTCACCTCCCTGGTTTGATGAAAATTCATTCATATTTCTAGATTTGAAAAATCATCATTTACACTTCCGATCATTTGCTACCCTAGGAGTAGATTTTTGACTAAATTGATTCATGAGAAGTCTGTTTTATCCTTAAATTTCAAAATAAACATTAAAATTTTATGTTATGCTCGTTAATAGGACGCTAAACTAATCTGTTGTATAAAGATATACTTTAGCTTTCTGTTATATTTAGATTTTCCTTCTTAAATAAGTTGTATATATTCTACATGTACTTTTCAGTATCACATGTATTTAACTGGGATTTACATTCAATAGAATTAAGTTTTTCACAAATACTGTTTAGGTTCTCATAGTCATTTTATATAATATTCTATAGTACATCTATATATTTTTATAATATACATTATTGTAAATGATAGAATAATAATTCAAAATTTATTTTAACACAAAGTAAAATAGACTTTTCATAAATCAAATTTATTAAAAATCAACTCTTAAAGTGGTAAATAATAATTATTGAAACTTTATTTGTGTGAGTGACCAAAATAAAAAAAAAATGAAAATATCAAAAATTAAAAATTAAAAAATATCGAAAAGAATTAGCTTCTTATTACGGAGTGGNAGGTACTGAAAGCTAACTGATGCGTGTCGTAAACACCAAAATTATAATACTGAATTCACCAGAACTATAGTAGTGGCAAGTCCAAGTCGAATCAATAGGGACTGTGTTGAATCCCAATTTAAATTCTATCCTAGTAAAACACTAAACTAAAAATATAAAAAATGGGGGGTTTTAGATTGCTTGCAAAATATTCTAAATTAAATCAAAACTAATAAATACTGAAAAGAAATAAATAAGAGAAGCTCTTGGGATTAGAATAATTCATAAGACTAGTAAACAATTGATCATAGACATAAAAATTACAATTCTTCATTCAGTTTGGCATAAATAATTTTCACGGCCTAATTATTCTTTATTTCTCACTAAAATAAACTAATCCAGATATGATCATGGATTAGTTATAAATTTTGAAATTAAATCTAGAATCAATATGACCTGAATTTATCTCAAAAAATAATCAAGAACAAGAGAAAAGCCAAATAAAGACAAACTCTACAAACGTTGCAAAGTTTTAATTTAATTTATATTTTTCATAGACAATTAACAGAAACTGAGATCATAACCATTAAAGTCTATTTGCTACTAATTATTAAAAACTCAATACGATTGAGAATTCAATTTAGCAATAATCCAATCTTACATAAAAATAACGGATCCAAATTATAATTATGAGAACTTGAAAATATAAACAATAAACATATAAGAACATACACTGAATGATTAAATTGGATTGAAATAAAAATAAGTCTCACAATTGGATAACTAGTTTAGAATTATTCTTACCCAAGAATAGAAGATTAGAAGCACAAACTTGAGAGAAAAATTCAATTTTAATGGTAAAAATTGTCTAAAAGTCGGCTCCTCTCTTTACAACAATCATAAAACATATTTATACTAAAACATAGGGCTAAAACTGATANAAACCATTTATGAATGGTTTGGTTTGGTTTGATTTGAATGGTCATACTAGTTTAGTTTGGTTTGTTGTTAAGCTAAACCGCTATCTATTGTTTGGTTTAAATTTTTATAAAAAACCAGATCAAACCAGACCGCGACCACCCTACTAGTAATAGCAAATCAATTTTATGTTTAATATTATTTAAATGACATAATACGAAGTATGTTTAAATTTATAATTAAAAATATATTACAATATATTTTATATATCATGTTAATTTAAATTAATAATAAAAATTACATTTTATAATATAAACTAAAAATTATAAAAAAATATTATTAAATTGTAATACAATCCAGTCCAGTCCGAGACTGCACCAAACACAGTATATCTAATCCGATTATCTAATCCGAGACTGCACCAAACACAGGACAGGATTTGAGAAATCCGATCCTGCTATATACAATCCAATCAAATTCTACCAGCTATATCCGATTCTGCAAAACAAACGCAGCCCCATTGTATTAGACCATTTCAGCCTCCAATGAAACATGAAAAAAATTTCCACATCGTAAAAGTCGTACTCTAAGAATGCTAGAATCTCTCTCATTGTATTGCAACTTGGAAACTTTAATCCGCCAAAGGTGACCAACTACATACAGCTACACCATGCATGTATGTCTGACAATTTTAGCCGCGCATTAATATATTGCCATTCAGCAAAAGCAGATTCAGGTGCTTCTTTCATATTAATGCTACATATACAGATGTCTGTGTATGGATAGAATATATAGAACAATCTTCCTTTGGCGTGAAAATTATCGTTTCTCTATCAAACTGAACATAGTTTTAGCTATATATCTATATATTCATATTCAGAAATAGGAAGAAAAAAAATTCATACATTTCATTCAGGGTAATGTAACCAATTGGTGCTAATTCCTACTGTGTAAAGACTTGCTGGCTCGTGAGGCGAGGGCAAGTGCCTTGGCACTTGTACTCATCATCATCCATTCCTTCTCTGCTCGGCGTTGGTGTTGTCTTGCATTCTTTGCTCGTTTTGGAGCTAATCGAGTATCTCTTTCAATAAATGCAAGTCTAAACTTTTCAGCCATAGACAACTCTGTGGAGCTTGAAAGTGAAGGCGTAGCCCTGGATACATAACCACAAGCTGCCCACGTTGCGGGATCAATATCCTTCACAATTGCATCATCGAGTGCAATATTTGGTAATGCTTCCCTTGGAACCTGGCCCCCCCTGAAACCAAAGGGTGATGGTTTGGGGTTCACTATGATGCGTGGGCACTCTGTTGAGAAGCTCTCCAAAGTATCATCATCAATTTTTGGCTACAACATAGGAGACCAAAGCTTTTAACAGGCATTAACATAAAAAATAAATAAAATAAATAAATAAATAAACACACGATAGTAAAGGACAGTTTCTCAAGTTCTCATTTGCCATTGCACTGCTTAAAAGTTCTATAACACTACAAAACCGCACATATGAACATGGGCACATGGCATATACATGCATTTTCACTAACAAGCCGCTATTCAATATGTTTTATGTTTTTGAAAATGAAAAGATGCCAGAGCTTCCCCATATGAAAGTGGACATGGAGGATCCTTCAACTTGTTGACAAAGAAAAGTATAATTTACAAAAAAGAGTAGGTTCATACCCATATCAACCACCGCAATGATTCTGCACCATTAGCAATTTTTGCAGTATCAAGTTCTTCCCAGGAATCTCCATTCACATCATTCAGCTTCGGTTTAAAAATACCCAAACATCTGCGTGCAGTGCAGTCGCTCCTCGGGCTCCCTCTGCAACATTAACTTTGGTTCATATCCTGTTATAAGGTTTGTACTGCTAGTTAAAACATAATATCCTCAGGCCCATTATATTGCATGGAAATAAACCCCAAAAAGAATAAGTTCGTTATCTGAAACATTAACATAAGTCTAAACCTGAGGTCATATAAATCTTTCAATGGTAATATACACATGATCATGAACAATTCTAGCTCTTGCCAGCATTAGGAATCTCAACCAAATTCAAGATAGAGTATCCACATGTTCATTAAAACCATAAACAAATACCTACATGTTCTCACTCTCACAGTATCCCTAATGTATGGGGACAAGGAAGAAAAATTAAAATATTACTCCTCTTTTCAAGTTTTATATATCAGAATTATATTCTTTCAATTATTTTTCAGCTTAAAGAGAAGGAAAAAATCTTCACACTAAATCTACACAAGATATTCAGAAGGTCCAAAATAATGATATATATATATATATAGAGAGAGAGAGAGAATCTTGTATTTAAATTAAAATTAAAACTATGTTAGGTAAAGGAAGAGTACCCGCATCTCAATGTCTCCAAAGAACGGCAGTGTTGCACAAGTTCATAAACACCAGCTGCAGTAATTTTGTCGCAGCGGCTGCAAAATAATTATTTCAATAATCAATACAACTGAATTGTTTGAAAACCAAAAAAAGGGTTTAGGTCACAAGTTTGCATTCAGTTAGATACTACTACTACTTCATAGCAGGAGACAAATACTAGTTATCTGAATGAAATTGGATACAAATATTTCTTCAAAATTGAATACATCATGAACATGTGTGAGTCCAAAGATATATAAACATTCCCAACAAGTCAGTTTCTCTATTTTAGAGGAAAATCCTCAACCCCTTTCCCATAACCTTACATCCCTTAGTCCAAATGGTTTGTTGGTCTTGCACTATTAGCCTATTTCTTCCTTGAGGTTACAAACATGATAACATTGAAATCCACTTACCTTATATCCACAGCTCTAAGAAATTTGCACATTTCAGCTACTTTCGCTAAGCCAAAATCTGAAACATCTGATCCAGAGATGTCAAGAATTTCCCAGGAACTATCAGCTAGAGAGACGATAATATCGTCGTTTAGTAACTTTCTTCGTCTTGCAATCGCTGCCAATGCCATCTGACATTCAGTGGAAATTCTTCAGAAAATAAGAAAAAATGAAATACAAAGCTCATTGGAATAGAATTGCAAACTTGATTAGCAAGTTAGAATGCTCGAATTTACAGCAGAACTGCAGTGAAACCATCCACATTTTGCACCAATTCTCAGCCTACCAAATCAACACCACATGAATTTTGACCTCATCTAACCATATTTATAAAACATTAAATTCTTTTTCTTTTCTCTTTTTTCTTTTTTATTCTTTTTTTTTACAATACTATGTCCATAAATTCCATTATTCGGTCGACGACCCGTAAATTATCATTTTCCCAACCTACCCAAATCCTCCCTCGATCCCCAACACTATTCACAATTACAAATTTCGACGAAAAACAAATCAATAAAAAACACACCTTAATATCAGAGGGAAAGGTGACGGAAATCTCAGCCAAGTCGGCGACAATTTCTTCCAAATGCTTGCCGATAACTCCGAGACTCAAGCTCACTAAACTTGGAGGATTGATCTTGTCCCGCGCTATTCCTGGTATCACCAAAAATCTCGATTTACAATTGCATATATATATATATATATATTATGAAAGAAATAGATAGAGAGAAAGGGGGTGAGAGACGTACTGGAAGATTGATAAGTAGAAGAAGAAACGGTGGTGAGGTGCTTGGGATTGGGACTGGGATTGGAATTGGATCTGGGATTCAAATCGAGCCTGCTTATAGATTCTG
The DNA here is from genome assembly GCA_003254975.1 of Ochetophila trinervis. Lineage (NCBI taxonomy): Eukaryota > Viridiplantae > Streptophyta > Magnoliopsida > Rosales > Rhamnaceae > Ochetophila > Ochetophila trinervis. The sequence continues at coordinate 40,533 of QANX01002676.1, read as the reverse complement.
TTATGGCGGATAAAGCTTTGCTTTTTTCCATCAAAACCAATATTCAGAATCAGACACAACCACAGGCTTAGATTGATACTTGACAGAATTAGAAACGGAAGAGCCGTTGATTAATTTTGAGTTTCCCCAATTATAGTCCACAATACAACAAGCCGACTTCTATATTCGGTTTTCCATATGTTTTGCGCTTTCTTTTTCTTTTTATAAATATTATTTTGCGCATTCACCGAAAAAAAAATAATATATATATATATATATTATTTTGCGCTTTTTAAAGGTCTCGATATTACGAAGCTACTCTTCCATGCCAAAAATCAAAAGCAACATATTTTTATAGCAAATAAAATATTATAATTTGATATAACAAAACATATGAAAAAAAAAAAACACCTCATAGGATTCTCCCTTTGTTTTACAATGAGAAAATAGAAAAGGAAGTTCAAATATTAGATTTTACTAAAATAACATGTGATTTATTATTGCTTTTTCTTTACCTTTCCCTAAAAAATAATTATAAAGCAGAAACAAATTTTGATCTTCTTAAATAATAAAATCAAGAATGTTAAAATAATTATTGATTTAACCTAGTCATTCTTTTAGGTGATGTTTGTGAATTTAATAAAAAATATATATATTGTTTTGTTTTTTACAAAAATTCACTCTAAAAATACATCTCTTTTGTAATTTTAAATTTTTTTGAACTGAGGGTCCACAATTTGATGCGTGATCTGCAGGTGGTGTGCGGTAGTGCAGTTCAGCTTGAAGGCTGGCCAGAGAGAGAGAGGCAGTTTGGGTGAGATTTTGAATTGGGTGAGACAGAGTGAGTGTGGCATCGAGGAAACGCTAAACGGCGCCGTACCGAATCGAAGATCATTGAAGATGGTGAAGGGACTGCAACAGGGGCAGAATCTCGAAGCAGATGTGACCCAAATGCTGGATCAGCTGGATCGCCATTGCTTGGCTCCCGATGGTTCCCTCGTTTCCAAATCCGCTTACTTCGACCTCCTTCTCGTACTTTCTCTCTCCCCCTCTCTTTTCTACTTTTCCTCTGCTTGTTTGGTTGCCAGGAAAATGTAGCTTTGCTTTTATTTCCCCATGTTTTCTTTGCATCTTCTTTTACTTTGCCTTGGTTTCTGAGTTTTTTGTTAATTTCTCAGGCGAGGGAGGAAATGTCCAGGGAAAGGCTTCGCTACCTGGAAGCCATGGTAACTCTATTAACCATTTCCCTTTTTTTTTTTAAAAGAAAAAGAGAGACAATAATAGTAGTAAAGTTTCTTCTTTTTTCGCATTTGGTTTTAGTTTTAGGAACCTGGTGTTTTCTGCATTTTGTAGTATTATAGGATATTTTTTTTTTTGTTTTTTGTATTTTACAAGATTCTTTAATACTGCTTGGGAATAGGCAATATATAGTGAGGCAATTGCTATGGTGGAAGAGTATCAACAGGCTGTTTCGGTGGCTAACCTAGGAGGAACTCGAGACGTGCAGGGCTTATACCTGCAGCTTGGCTTAAAGAACTCCCCGCAGGTGTTAAGTAGTTGCACTTCCAACTTGAATTATCGCAGTGATTTGTTTAACTTTATTGGAATCTTTCTATTTTCTAGTGATTTTTTCCATCTATAAATTAATTTTAAGGTTTCATGTTGACTAGTCATGTTTAGGCGTGAAGTGCAAGATGCGGTTGCTATGAAATATTTATATTAATGATACAGGACGGAATCTGATCTGAAATTGCATTAAAAGTAAAACTGCAATTCTTCTGAGTAATATTTGTAAGGATGACTTAGATTCCTCTAGTGGGATCTGAATTGTTTCGTTCCACCGTACTTAAATTGCTTCAAGAAGATATAGGATAAAGAAACACCAAAGTAGAATCTAGACTAGAGGTGCCAAAGAAAGTCAGAGTTAATGAATGAGGGTATTAGTTCTCAATTTGTATCCATGGAAGGATGTCCCTTTCCTCTCTAATAATTATTTTTGTGGATGCCTGCCATTCGGTATATGAGCTGGCTCCTATGAGATTATGCTATTCCATTTATTCAATTTGGTTTTCAAATGTGCCTTCGGAGTTTATTAGTTATTGATTAATTTTAAGTAGCATGAATTCAGAATAACTGGATCACCACGTCTATATATATCAGGTATATGAGAATTTAGAGCACCGCATGGTTGTTGCTGAAGCAGCTCAAAGGTTGAGGCTTCCTCTTATCTCCAAAGATGGTGAAGTCCGTGAGGAAGAAATTGAGAAGTGCAGTATAATGTCAAGGAGTTCCCTTGATAGTACCAGTACAAGTGTTACGATCAGTTCAACCTCTAATTCTGTAAATTATACAACCTCAAATAGCACTGTTAGTGCTGTAAATAACAACCTCTCTCTTGCTAGTTCTGATACAGAACCTGGAGCTGGTGGTGTTCCTAATCGCTTTCTTGGAATTACACCCAGTTATTTATGGCAAACTCAACTCCAGAAAACTCCCTCATCCATGGTATGATAGCATACAAACTGTTCTCTTTATGATTATTATTAGTATTCTTTCATTTTTTTGACTTTTCCATCTGAACATATCTTCCGTATATTTTTTATAGTATGCCTGTTCAATAATCTTCTGTAGACATGTTCTACTTATTGAAATTATTGAGATATTTCTGTACATTGTAACTGTAGGATACAACAGAATGCCAGTTGTGTCTTTCCCATGAGATTGAGGGTCGTTTAAAGTCTAAATGCGATAAGTTAGCTGATGCCTTTATAATGGATGACATGGGTATCTCTCTCTCTCTCTCTCTCTCTCTCTTCCCCCCTCCCCCCTTCCCATTAGCCAGTGCATCTTGTCCATATAATAAATCTACAGCAAGTGCATCTTCTTGTGATATTCATTATTTTCTATTTATCAAGTTGTTTGTTTGGGTTCTTTTATATATATGTATATTCAACTGAATTAATACCAGATAGCATATTGGAAATTTTAGACTTCTTTTGACTTTTATTAGTAGGGACCGGGTTGGGGTGGGGTCGTTGATTAAAAGTGAGGCTACTTGCCTTGAAATATGGTTCACATACACAAAGCATATTGTGGAAGAGTAGATGTCTAATATGTATATAGTGTTACATGTTTAATGATTACGTATAAATCACAAGCCCTGCTTTGTTGCTGCAGACTCATCATCCGGGCATCAAAATTCAAGTGCTAGGATTCCAGAAAGGTTTGATTTACTCTCTTAACATAATTTTTATTGTCAATTCTCTTCTAACTTAACTAAAAGTCTAAAAGGAAGAGATACTGTCTGCTGATTACTATAAACTTTGGTGGGGAACAGCGTCTGTTTTGCAAACTATATCCTCGCTTTGTGGAGCTAATTCTAATTGAAGGCTGCAACATTGATTGTGGAAGAGCATATATTGTTTTTATAGAAAATTGGTTTTATTTTACTACTATCTATAATAACTGAATCTTGGAAAAAGGTTTTTCATTGTTTTTCCTGCTTCTTTAAAGCACAGTTCTGTATAAAGTAATGACTTTCATGGTTCAATATCTTACCAAAGCTAATGCTGTGAGTTTTTTTTTTTTTTTTTCCAGAGTAAAGTTCATAATAGAGGAGATTGAAAGGGAAGAAGCTGCTTTACGAGAGGATCTGTACTCTGCAGATAGGAAATTTGCTGAATACTATAATGTATGTGAATAGGCGACTCTTGTTCATAACTTTTCTTTTTGTTATTTACCCTGACCCTGCAGTTTTGTATGTCTGGCATGTTGTTCATGAGGGTAAGTGACTTGGGAAATTGTTTTGCACCAATTAGGTCTTAGAGCAGATATTGGGTGTGCTTATTAAGCTTGTAAAAGATTTGAAGCTGCAACATCAGCACAAATATGTAAGGCTTTTTCATTGCTAAAGAATATTGGATGATCAAGATGTGTTTCAACCATTAAATTTAAATCATCTGCCTTCAATATTTTTAGATTCCCTTTCTTATTGATTTTGCTTCTAATCTTTGCGGTGATCTCCCAACTTATTGTGTCTTGATGATTTATAGGACGAACTGCAAAAAACATGGCTTTGCAAAAGGTGTGAGACCATGAATGCAAAATTGAGGTTTGTCACCCCATTTCCTTACTTTTTGTTTATTTTATTTTTTTGCCTCGTTTCTTTATTTTAGTTGCTTGTTTTTCCATAGGAATTGGTAATGTAGTATGNATCTCCCAACTTATTGTGTCTTGATGATTTATAGGACGAACTGCAAAAAACATGGCTTTGCAAAAGGTGTGAGACCATGAATGCAAAATTGAGGTTTGTCACCCCATTTTCTTACTTTTGTTTATTTTATTTTTTTGCCTCGTTTCTTTATTTTAGTTGCTTGTTTTGCCATAGGAATTGGTAATGTACTATGAGCTGTTTATTGTTATATCGGTGCTTGGTGGCATACCACTTATATCTGCTAGATGGCGTTGATTTTATTTTGTTTTATTTTATTTTATTTGTGAAGTAACTCATGGGTTTTTAGTTCTTTTTTAAAATCGATCACCTGACTTCATATTACAAGGTTATTATTATTTGAGCTGATAAGTCCTGTTAGTTGCTATTGCTATTGATTTGAATTTGATAAGTTTACTATGAACCCCCTCCAACTCCAGGGTTCTAGAGCATGTTCTTCTTCTTGAAACATACACTCAAGAATCAATACCAGCTCTCCACAAAATAAGGTAATTATTGGTGTCACTATCTTGAATGCATATGAAGCTTTCTGGTTCAAAATTATTCTCAATTGCCTTTACAAATTTCCAGGAAGTATCTTCTTGAGGCTACAGAAGAAGCTTCTATTGCATATAACAAAGCGGTATGCTCAGCTCTCCTTGTCCCTGTAATATTTGGTTTGTATTTCTCATTTTTATGTCATAAGTAGTCATATCTTTTTCATTGATACTAAGACGTTTAGAACATTCGATTCCCAAAAAAAAGATATTTAGAATACCAGCTTCATTTAATGCTTTTAGTACTATTTTTAATGGGAAGAATGGCATTATGCCTGAAGATTGAAGTCTATTTTGCCAAGCAATATCGGGTTACAGGAATATTTGCAGTATGCTTATTAGCAATTTTGATCACACTTTGTATAGCTTCTATGATCTTGTAGTAATTCCATTGAAATTGTTGAGTACATAAGCTGACCAGAATTATTTTACATGTTTCAGTTGGCAAATATAGCAGATATATGCTGTGAAAAATTATTTAGGATGAGATGCACCCATCTTAATTAATATCATTAAAAGTCTTTGTTTTGTTTGCCTGTACGCTGTTCTAGGCTTTTTGTTTATTAATTCAGAGTTAAATTTCTTCATTAGGTTACACGTCTCCGAGAGTATCAAGGTGTTGATCCTCACTTCGATAAAATTGCAAGGCAGTACCATGATATTGTCAAGGTACTCTAATTTTAACATACACATTATCACTCTGTGTTTGGTCCTTTGGAAAAGTCCTAACATCGATATTTTTCCTTGTAGAAATTGGAAAATATGCAATGGACAATCCACCAAGTTGAGATGGATCTGAAACGCTTACCCGACCACCCAAATGCATAAAATTTGTGTCTATTGTATATGGTAATGGAAAAGAACAATAGCTCCTTATATATATATATATTTTTTTTTTGAGAGCTTGATTTGATAGAAGTTAAACTCGATTATATGAAGACTTAACATTAAAGGTAACATTCATAATTTTGTTATTAGCTTTTCAAATGAAAAACTTGTCAAAAGAAAATGGTTATGGGATTCTAGCCTTTATCTGAAAATTTTATATTCTAATTAATCGAGGTTCTAATCACCCTTGGTTCTTAAATTTTCACACAAATTTGAACACAATTGTTGCTAAACAATAATCCTATCTATCTCAAAAAAAAAAAAAGAATAATAATAATAATAATTATAATTATAATTATAATGTCTTATATTTTAAGTTTTATTTTATCATATTATACAGAGAATTTTGCCAATGCAACTAAATTTTATTATAAAATTTTGAAAAATATTCTTTAATTATAAATAATATTATTTTATTATAAATAGATGTTAATTTTTTATGAATTTTACAATATTATTTTTTTATAAATTTTACAATATTATTTTATTATAGATTATTATTATTCATATTATTTATAATAGAGTTATATGGTTAAGGCTGCACTCCTATTGTACATCGTTGGCAGGGATAGGGATTTGGCAGGGATAGGGATAGGATATAGTAAAAATATTAGTATTTAATAAAAATTTTAAAAATATTATTTTATTATAGTAATATTATTTTATTAAAAATAAATATTATTACGTTTCGGATTAATAATACTTTTTTATAATAAAATAATATTGTAACTGAATAATATATGTTTATAATAAAATAATACTGTTTATAATAAATTAATATTTTTAATTATTTTGTAAAATTTATCCGTTTGGCAAAGATTGGCTTTAGAATTTTTTTTTGTCGATTTAACTTTGAGTATCAGTCAAGGTCAAAGAAAAAGTTTTATATGTTTCTTTAGGATGAGAGGTGGGGTCCACAGTGTCCAGGTACACAATCGGACCCGATTCCAATGGGTCAGTGGGTCACCATGGATGGTCCTTTGAAGCGCCAGAATCATCCATGTCTCTCAATTGGGGCTACTTTCTTTCTATTCAAACAAAAAGGAATCCTGAACCGGATAAATATGCCCAACTGGATGGACCGCGTGTCGTTCTCTTCTGGATTCTTCTCCTATTGGGACCCACCCCACCGGCCCGACCAACGGACCAAACACCAACCTCAATCCTTCCTTTCCTACGATTTCTTTTCTTTTCTATTTTATTTTATTTTTTTATGTAAAATAAAATATATTCCTCCTGAGTCCTGACATTGAATTCACCCGCTGTTTGGTTGCCAGTCTGGGTGTGACCGAGATTTAGGATGCGTTTAATCTACGCGTTTCCTTCTTCGACAGGATTTCCTTCAACTAGTCCATGTCAGCATAATCTCAACCGTCCAAACTCATCCTATGCTCCATCATAGCCATCCATGTTTAATCCAAGTTTGAGTTTAGCATAACCATGGTTAGAGAATTTGTGGCCAAGACTCTCACCGCCTTGTTTGGCTGTCTCCCTTCCGCCTATATATATACTCCCACCCGCTTTCAAATTCTCTCATCAAATCCAGGATTTCTGTAGAAGCTTGCTCTTCGGGTACGGTGCTCTAAAAAAACTTAGAACTTTACTTGGTTTTTCTTACTTTTCAAATTTTGATATTGAAATTTGAATTCTGGGTATTGCTTGCTCTGTTTATGTATGCGATGAAACTACTTTCTGCTTTATCAAATATGAGGGTCTTGTTTATTTTTTATGAATCTATATAGGGAAAATCATAAATTTATGAAGCTGTTTGGTTTCAAAATTTAAATCTTTATTTTCTGCTTGATCAAATATGAGGGTCTTGTTTATTTTTTATGAATCTATATAGGGAAAATCATAAATATATGAAGCTGTTTGGTTTCAAAATTTAAATCTTTATTTTGATGCAAATGAAAGTTCTTTCTATTCTTACAACCATTCTTTTTCCTTTTAAGACAATTTTGAGAATGCAATCTGCATGTTTCATTGCTCTTAGATGGATAAAAGGGGGTGAATTTGGTTTTGGTTTCTAACATGTTGTTGTTGGATATGATTTAATTGCAGTTAGAGCAAAAAAGAAACTCTAGCTTTCGTGGTGGTTTAAGATTTCAAAGCAAACGAAGTACATGGTTGAATTAGAACTCCTGATCCCATCTGCGTACGATCCATTTGCTGAGGCCAAAGATTCTGATGCCCCTGGGACCAAAGAGAATGTACACATACGAGTCCAGCAGAGAAACGGCAAGAAGTGCCTGACTACTGTGCAGGGTCTGAGAAAGGACTTTAGCTACAACAAGATCCTTAAAGACCTCAAGAAGGAGTTCTGTTGCAACGGGAATGTTGTCCAGGACAAAGAATTGGGAAAGATAATTCAGCTCCAAGGTGATCAGCGCAAGAACGTCTCTCAGTTTCTTGTTCAAGCTGGGATTCTCAAGAAAGATCAGATTAAGATTCATGGTTTTTGAGGACTTGGGTTTTCGTGTTCGTGTTATGAGCTAGTGGTGTGTGCGTGTGTGTGTGTGTGTGTGAGAGAGCACCATTTTATCAATAAGTATAGAATTTGTCCTCGGTGTGGATTTGGTTTGGTTTGCTTTTGTTTTTTCTTATTTTCTTTCTTGTTTTAGCCCATGGGGATTTCATTTAGTTGTAATGGGATTCCATCAATAATGGCAATAAATATTTTCGGTTTGAAGATGCGTTGCAAATCTTTGATTTATTCTGTTGTGCCTGCTTATTCTTCCAAATATGGCAAAAATACTAACAAATAGTAAACGTTATAAGATTCAAAATTTTCTTCAGGGTCCAGAATGTGTTTAGGCTCTTTCAGCTTCTAAATTTTGTTACCTCCTTTAGCTCTTCATCAGCGAAAGATGATTCTGGTAAGAATAAGGATTCTGGGTTTGTCAAACTCAATAATATGATCCGTTATAGCCATCCATTCTTAACTCAAGTCTTAAATTAACATAACCATGATTAAAGAATGCGGCCAAGACTCTTACCGCCTCGTTTTTCTGTCTCCTATGCAACCGTTGCATAGTATATGGTGTAACAAACATGTTACGATCTATATGTGGAAATCATATGTTTTAATTATAGAATTTGTCTGTGGATTTGGTTTGGTTTCGCAAATCTGTGATTTATTTACTTAAGCTGTTTAATTGGCAAATAGAACAACTAACTTGTAAACGGTGTGAGAATCAAAGTTTCCTGCAAGTCTAATTGGCTCCAGAATGTATTTGGGCTTTCTTGGCACACCTATCAAGCACTGGATTTCGAAGATGTGGTATTAATGCACATTTTTCGGCAACTAGCAAGTTGTGTAAAGCTTGAGATCACAACCAGGAGATAGTGAGAATTTGTGATTAAATGCCATGCTGATACATCAACAATGGTTTTAGATCATTTAAAGTTATGAAGGGCTTTCCAGGGCATGCTGATACATCAACAATGGTTTTAGATCATTTAAAGTTATGAAAGGCTTTCCAGGGCTAGTAGCTAAAACACAATATTTTTCTCTGCAAATAGTTACTACTCCAAACATCACCGAACCATAATACATTAAAAAGAAAAAGAAAGTGATACAAAAATAATTGGTAGACTTCTTATGCACAACAGTTGGTAGCTGTAAATTCAAGACCAATTCAAATTGAAAGCATCAGGTTGATAGTGGCAAACATGAAACATCTGTACTAGGATTGAAAGCGTTTGGAACAAGGATTTCTAATAGGATGGCTCAAAGTGCCACTCACAAGTCTGTCTCGGTGTGGAACTTTTGGCTTGTGCTGTCTAGAAGAGTTTTCCCTGCTGCTGGGTTCCACTTCTCATCATTGTACAGAATTCATTATAGTTGATCCTACCATCCTGTTAACCATCAGAATGTCAATGATCATGAAAATGCAGAAAGATGAGTTGCATTCAAAATCAAAGAAAACGAGCTTACATTATCTGTGTCAACTTCCGATATTATTTCCTTGATTGTGGCATCATCACCCATACCATATTCTTTCATTGCTGTTTCTAGTTCATCTCTGGTGATAAACCTGTAAAAATATCACAAAAGCATAATACATGAATTCAGTCAATAAATTGTCATTTATTCCTAAAAAACCACATTCAGGTCTAACTAAGTAATCCCTAATGGTAGCTCTAGTATCTATGGTCAATTAGATCCTTTGGTATTAAAGAGTCCAGATTTCTTCTGTTATATTTGAAACTTGGAACAGCTGCAGTTTTTAATTCAATCAGGTATTTTCTAAGAAAAATATTTTAACATGTCTATATCCACAAAACCGTATGTCTCATAGACCACATCAAAATACAATTCCCAAAATCCAATTGTGCAAAGCATAAGAAAAATAAAGACCTGGAATAAGAATCAACATATAATAGATAATTTAACGTGCACAAATTGGAAAAGGGGAAAATAACATAATAGAAAGAGGAAGTCCATGTCTTATGAATGGATTCAGAAGGCCCATAACCAGGAGAAGCAGGCCCAGGAAGGTCAAAATGTTCAGAGCTCAGAAGAAAAGACTTACCCACTATTGTCCTTATCAAAATATTGAAAGGCTTTGAAAAGATGTTCTTCCCTCTCTAGTTTGTGTCTGTGCATTGTAGCAGTGATAAATTCAATGTAGTCAATTGTTCCATTCCCATCCACATCAGCCTGAAAAGAATTTGAAGAATAAGTTGGCTAAATTGAGAAAGACGCACACAAATATTAAGGATATCCAGAGTTCAATAATATCCTACAGCTTCCATGAGCTGTTTGACTTCAGCCTCTGTGAGCTTAGAGCCAAGTCGGTTTAATCCTGCCTTCAGCTCATCGTATGTGATAGTGCCACTGTTATCAGTGTCTATGTTTGTAAACATTTGCTTCAGCCCTTGAATTTCTTCTTGAGAAAGATTTTCTGCAATGACCTGTAATTATAATAGTTACAGTCATGTTTCATTATATCAGACAAGAACCATATGTGCTGTATGTGGCACAACTTGCATGCAGAAGTGTTACAACACTTTTAAAAATGCAATGCAAGATCAATGCATTTTTTGATAGACCTACCTTCAGTGCAAGTTTTTTTAGCTTGTTCATTGCTCTGAATTGCTTCATCCTAGAAAGAACTGCACTATCAATGGGCTTGTCAGATGCTTCTCCACCTTCAATCATCCATGGGTGCTCTAAACCAGCCATGCAAATTCAAATTTCAGTTAGAAGTGAACTGTTCAAGTAATGAGAAAAATAAAGCATCTGTGAGGGTGCCTAATGACAGGACCACTTGGAAACTAGTTAAAAGATGATCCTGTTATATAATGTTAAGCATTTCTAGAATCCAAACTGTCTTTGCGCAAACAGGTTTAGATGTTAAAAAACCGGGATGCTTGGGAACAACATAGATGTAGTGAAAAACAGTCAAAGATGTGTATTAAAGTCTAAATATGTCTCTGTTTGAAATGGCATTTAATGGGTTATGTGTAATATTCTTTGTGCAGATATGGGATTATTCAAAATTGTGTTGATCCATGTATGCATTGCATCTCTTGAGAAGCTTTCAGATATCACTAGTTCTATATTTTTTATCCAACCTCTGTTACTTCAAAGGATGTATATGTAACTTTATCTTTGTAATGACTCACAGACAATTTGTTATTTTAAGAAAAGAGCATAATTGTGTCAAATAACCATAAAAAAATCTGAAACTCGATAATAAACTAGTTACTAAGCTGCAATTATCGCATAAGAGGCTCATACCTAGAACTTGAGTTGAAGTGATACGCTTTTTTGGATCCTGGGTCAGCATCTTTCGGACAAGGTCCTTGGCACTGCTTGATATAGTTGGCCATGGTTGACTATCAAAATCAATATCTCCTTGCAATATGGCATCAAATATCCCTTTCTCGGTTTCTGTAAGTTGCAAATATTAAAACTCAGTACTTCCACCAGTATTAGACAAGCACTTAAAATACAGAACTAAGCAGAAAAAATTTAACAATCGAATAGTAAAATAAAATAGAACTATGGTTCTACCAGCCCAAAATGGAGGTACACCGCTGAGTAAAATGTACAATATAACTCCCGCACTCCAAATGTCAATTTCTTTGCCATATCTGCGCTTTAGAACCTCAGGAGCAACATAGTAAGCACTCCCAACTATATCCCGATACACCTTTCCTGGTAAGAGTTTATCACCAAATGAAAGATATTAGTCTGTAATACAGGTGAAAAGCATAGAAACTATAAGCTACTTTCTGTTAACTAAACATCGAAATACTTTGACAAAGCCAGTAGTTGTCAGACTTCCCTACAACATGCATGTTCTCTGAAGGTGATACACAATTTAAAGAACAATGTTCCCCTTTCTACGATTAAGGACATCAAGACAATTCATATCATGGAATGACATTTAAATCAGCATAAACAATATTCTTATATTTTTAACTGTTAGTTTTGCAGCATAAGTTCATGATGTTATATAAGGAAATATAGTTATGAAGTCCACGACATCTTACAAGCTGTTGACAGAAGTTCAAGAAATTGTTAAAGTAAGCCTCTATAAAAGCGTGGCAGAGATAACTATCATAGAACTGAGCAAATTAACTTAGTCTTCAACTCAAACTTTTAAAGTACTGCAGCAAATCCAGCTAAGTTCTGAATCAGTCAAATTTCAGAAATAACTTTCTGCTCCAGGATCAAGAATAAAAATACTACATATATAACATGCAAAAAAAACCCCAAATGGCAAAATGCAAAAGAGGTGCAATATTTCATCATGATGCTCCTCACTTCCTGGTCAAGATTCCATTCAACATAGAGGGCACTAATTTAGTATCCTAGCGAACAATTACAGAACCTGTAAGCAAGTAACTAACCAGATGCTCATCGTTAAACAAAAAAAGGAACAGATTAAAACATGAAGGAACAAAATTAAGTACCTTCTTCAATGAACACCGACAACCCAAAATCCGTTGCCTTCAAAAGGGCATTTTCGTCCTTGCTAGATAGCAAGAAATTTTCAGGCTTGAGGTCCCTATGCATAACACCCATGAAATGGCAGATATGGACAACGTTAACAATTGACCGACATATAGAAGCAGCTGCTCTTTCGCTGTAATGACCCTTGGCAATGATCCGATCAAAGAGCTCACCACCCTCACATAGCTCCATAACAACATGGACCGACTGCTTATCCTCATAAGCACCCTTGAACTCGACGATGTTAGGCTGCCCACTCAAATGCTGCATAAGCTGAATCTCTCTCTTAATATCCTCTTTATCATTCCTGCTAACAAGCTTCCTTTTTGATATAGACTTGCAAGCATATCGACGGCCGGTTGAAATCTCAGTGCAGAGATAAGTCACACCAAACTGACCTCTACCCAATTCTTTTCCCATGCTGTAGAACTGCTTAACATCATCATATGGTTTGCCAAGAATTATGTCCGACCTCACAGCATATTTTGGGCTACGAACAGGAACAGGAACCGAAACCGAAGGTTTCCCTGTTGATTGGGATTCTGGATGGGCTGCTACAGCACGTTTTTCAGGTAATTGCTGGGGCTGCTGAACTGGGGTTTCGGATTGATGAACAACAGGTTCATTGATCTTTTCATAGTGCGCCCCACCACCTCCTCCTGATCTATAACCATTATACTGTGGCTCTGGATCATTGCCTTTGCTCAAAAAGCAACCCATATCTTCTTGCGGTCTTATGAGCTATATTTCTGCAAATTCGAGGGATGAGATCGATGGAGGTTTGGATCAGAGACTTGGCGATTGACTAAAGTTGAATCCTCAAAGAAAATAAAAAACATAAGGGGAAAAAAAAACAGATTTATTCTGAATTCCAGAGGAGGAAAAAGAGTTTGGATCAGGAATCCAAAGTAGAACTTTAAGTCCCTATCTTGAAGGAGAAGTTAGAGAAATGAAAACCCAGAAGGGAATTTGAGAGAATATGCAGAGAACGTGATATCAAGAAGGCAATTTGGATTTAGTTTTGGATGGGTCTGAGAGTAAATAAATCTGAGTTGCTGGCTTAAAAGCTGTAAACTTGAGAAAAGACAGAGAGAAACGATAAAATATAACTGGGTCAACTTTTCAATTGAGTTGAATTGTTGAACCTTTCAGAACCTCCAAATAAGAAAGAGAGCAAAGGAGTGGAGATGGGTTAAAAAAACAAAAGACCACTTAGAAGTTAAGAGCTAAAAAACCAGTGCTTCAACAAACAAATCTATTTCATAAAAAAAAAAAAAAACAAACAAACAAACAAATCTAATTTCTTTTTTCCCATTTTCAACTAAAAAATTAAAATTTTGCAATAGTTAGAATTAATGTACGATTGCAATATTTGGGTTGAAGAATAAATCAAAGTTCATTCTTTTTTTTCAACTATAAACAATATCCAATCCAAAATAACAAAACATAATGGGGCTTTTATCTTAATGAAAACTTCGTTATAGATGAAAAAATCGAAATTTTCATAATTTCTCCGAAATTTTATTTTTTTGGGGAGAAAGATATTAATTTCAACCCCAAAAAAAAATCGGTCAAAATTTCCATAATTTCCGTCGAAATTTCTGATATTTCTGCGATATTTCCATCGAAATTTCCATGATAATTCTTTCACAAACTGGTTAAAATTTTCATAATTTCCGATATTTTCACGATATTTCCGTCGAAATTTTTAAGGTAATTGCTTCACAAACTAGTCAAAATTTCCGTGGAAATTTCCAAAATATCCGTGGAAATTTAGATTGTTTAAATTTTAAAATATGATATATTTTTATAAATATTTTTTTTAATTATAATTATTTATTGATGATATATTTTAAGTTAAGAATTCAACTAATGTAGAATATGTAATGATTATAATTTTGAATAAAAAAAATAGCATCCTACCATACCAAACAAATAACCGGTCATGGTTTTTCAAAATTAAGAATTCAACTAATTTAGAATATGTAATGATTACAAATTTGACTAAAAAAAATAGCATCCTACCATACAAAACAAATAACCATATCATGACTATCAGCAAAGACACTCACATGAAATATTAGATCCATATAGTTGGCATGTTAACAATTACATGCAAAATTATCAAGGAGATGTGCCTTTTGATCAATATTTCTCTCAATACAGAACTAGAAATAAGGATGAGGAAAAGAGTGAAAATTTTCAACCACCAATAAATTTTATGTGATATTGACTTATATTTAAGTAATCGTGTACTTGCATTATTATTCTGATTAATGAATAATTTATTACTTAATTAATAATATTTTTGTTTCTATCAGCGAGTATTATAAATTTCTTAATTATGATAAATATGATTTCTACTCAATATTTTTTCAATTTTTATAGTTAAATTGATAAAATATCTAATAGATTAGCATATCCTGAAATTTCATTAAATTTTTTTATATTTTTCTATAAATTTCTATCATTTTTTTCATTTTTTTTATCGATATCGATATTTTATTGATATTTTTATATTTTAAATCTTCGATATATCTGTAGATATCGATATTTTCATTCTTATTTAGAACAAAGAAAAATTACAGCCAAAAAACCAAAAGTGGACAAATATAATATACGTTTTATTGCAGTTTCCTTTTTCAAAGAAATCAAAGTGTCAGAAAATAAAAAAATAAAAACTATCTTGTCCTTGGATAGATAAATAAATGGTTAATCATAAGGAAAAATATAATGAAATCATTGAAGTTCAAGGAACAGAGAATCATGGGAAATTTGCATCGGATGGTTGAAGTGGAAGCTATCAAACATTGCAATTTTAGGACCATTCGATCATAGGGGTATGAAAGCCCACAAGTGGATGTAAAAGAACGCATGGCGCACGCAGCTGTGAGTCTGTGACACAGAGAACTAATTACACATGCGAATACATTATTCAACAAAAAGACATGTGAACACATGGGGGTTAACCAGTCGACAACGTCGTCTTCCGTACGCGTGGGTTTTCCGAACTCTGTTCCGCAGACTTATTGCTAATTACGCGGCTTTTATTTGGGAAAAGACATTCTTAATATCTTAATTTATGGCTTAAAAGATAAAGTATTTGTTTGTAGAATGACATCGAATATACTAATATATATATTATTATATAATTAATTTATATTTAATTATATTTTAAAAAAATATTATTTATATCTAAACTATATTAATATTTAAGTATTAAAATAATAACATACATATATAATTGATAGATTAAATAGTACATTTACCATTATTTTTTATATATATATATACAAATTTAAAATTCATATTATTATTTAAAAAAAATATCAAAAAAGTGTAAAAGAAGAAGCAAAGGGGATAATATTTTTGTATATACTTAATAATTTTTTAGCAGAAAAAAATATATACAACATGAAAATGGATTGGATTGTTATGTGGCATATATATATATATATATTAAATAATTATATATGAACTCTTTTTCGGAAAAAAAATTACCTTTTAAAGATAAAAAGTTTTTAAAAATAATTATAATGACTAAAGAATATTTAAATATTGATATTCATTTTAATAATTTTTAGTCTATATCAATTTAATATTTATTTTAGACATTATTCCAAGACATTCTTCCTATTATTTATGTTAAATGTATTCACAATTATATTTTGATTAAAAAGACCCATTGCATAACATGCTTTTGAATCATTGTTTATTCTTATTTTTTTGTACAATGTTTTTTTTTTTTTTCTTTGAGTGGAAATGTTATGTTCTTTGTTATTTTTGAGTTTTTTTGTCAGTTTTGAATAACGAAATTGCGTGGAAGTTGCAATTTTTCCTTTTAAAAGTTTTATTCTCATTTACAGAGACAATGACTGTGTATCATATGCATAGAAAGCAGAGCGATTGAGAATCAGCTTAAATAATTTATTTAATTAAACTTAACTTCATATTAAAAATGGTTACATCATGGCACAATATACAAAAGAAAAAAAAAAACTATATTATAAACATATATATGGTTGGTTTGCTTGTCATTAATTTTATATTCAATTGTTAAATTATAACTTTCTTAATCTAACCCCGTGATTACATTCGCACTAATCAAATTAATAACATATATTAATATTAATCAAATCCAATTATCTTTCTGGGCTCCAGGCCAACTCAGTTTTGCCAGCGCTACTCAGTTTTGAGTAATATTAATTACTGTTCAAAATACTATTACCTTTCTCTGATACTTTATAAAATATATCCAAGAATTAACTTATACATAGTTTGGTTTATACATAGAGAATTCATGTAAGTAAATACATATAGAATTCTCTATTTTAGCAACAACAAAAATACATGTAGAATTCTCCAAATTTAATAATCTTAATGTATAATTTTCATTTTGATCAATCCGAACTATGATTTGTCAATCTAACAGTTGATATCAAAACCGTTTTGCTTACAAAAAATTTAAAAATAATTAAATTTCAATTAAACTTGTGGACGTACATATATTTCATATGTTAAAAAAACAAGCATACACAAACATATAACAAAAACTAGCAGATGATTTGGATCCTTTTATCAAATAGTTTAAATGCATTTTAGTACATTTTAAAATTCAATTTGTTCACTTCGTAGTCTCTACAATTAATTTATACAATTAATACTCGTAATTTAAAAAAAAAATTGCACATTGATCAAATTTGATTAAACTTCATAGTTTTCGTCAAATTAAAAGTTATGTGCTACTTTAATAAAAATTAAAAAAAAAAACTAAATGCACTTTAGTACATTTAAAAACCTAATTTTGTTCATATAGATGTTAGTACAATTAATTTAAGCACTTAATATCTTCAAATTTATAAAAAGTTGCACTTTTATCTAATTAAATTAATATTAACATCTAATTTTTTTTTATCCTAAAATATTTTTCATCTATTTTTTTCCTTCTAAATTGTTTTCCTAAATTGATAAAATAAATTATCTATCAATAAAATTTATTTCACCATGTATATTTTTTCNTGGGTTAGAAAAATGTTTAGATGAATTTTTACTCCGAGAATTAGTTTGGTGGAAGTAAGTAAATATATTTGTGAGACATTGCTGCACGTTTGAGCAATATACATCAAGTTCTAAAGTTTGGAAGATATGTTTTGACATGTAACAGCAATTATATAAGTTTGAGAATGCTGTGACATGTTGAAGCAGTGTCGAAATGCAACTAGCTAGGCAATATGTTTGCTGAATTGTTATTTTTTTTGTTAGACAAATGTTTAGATTAATTTTTACTTCAAGAATTAGTTGGGTGGAAGTAAGTAAATATATTTGTGAGACATTGCTGCACGGTTGAGCAATATACATCAAGTTCTAAAGTTGGGAAGATGTGTTTTGACATGTAACAGCAATTATATAAGTTTGAGAATGCTGTGACATGTTGAAGCAGTGTCGAAATGCAACTAGCTAGGCAATATGTTTGCTGAATTGTTATTTTTTTTGTTAGACAAATGTTTAGATTAATTTTTACTTCAAGAATTAGTTGGGTGGAAGTAAGTAAATATATTTGTGAGACATTGCTGCACGGTTGAGCAATATACATCAAGTTCTAAAGTTGGGAAGATGTGTTTTGACATGTAACAGCAATTATATAAGTTTGAGAATGCTGTGACATGTTGAAGCAGTGTCGAAATGCAACTAGCTAGGCAATATGTTTGCAGAATTGTTATTTTTTGGGTTAGACAAATGTTTAGATGAATTTTTACTTCAAGAATTAGTGGGGTGGAAGTTAGAAAATATATTTGTGAGACATTGCTGGACGCTTGAGCAAGATACATCAAGTGCTAACGTTGGGAAAATGTGTTTTGCAATTTAACTGCAATTATATAAGTTTGAGAATGCAATGACATGTTGAAGCAGTGTCGAAATGCAACTGGCTAGGCAATATGTTTGCAGAATATTTATTTTTTGGGTTAGACAAATGTTTAGATGAATTTTTACTTCAAGAATTAGTGGGGTGGAAGTTAGGAAATATATTTGTGAGACATTGCTGCACGGTTGAGCAAGATACATCAAGTGCTAACGTTGGGAAAATGTGTTTTGCCATGTAACTGCAATTATTTAAGTTTGAGAATGCTGTGACATGTTGAAGCAGTGTCGAAATGCAACTAGCTAGGCAATATGTTTGCTGAATTGTTATTTTCTTTGTTAGACAAATGGTTAGATTAATTTTTACTTCAAGAATTAGTTGGGTGGAAGTAAGTAAATATATCTGTGAGACATTGCGGCACGGTTGAGCAATATGCATCAAGTTCTAAAGTTGGGAAGATGTGTTTTGACATGTAACAGCAATTATATAAGTTTGAGAATGCTGTGACATGTTGAAGCAGTGTCGAAATGCAACTAGCTAGGCAATATGTTTGTTGAATTGTTATTCTTTGTTTTAGACAATTGTTTACATGAATTTCTACTACAAGAATTAGTAAAGTGGAACTAAGTAATTATATTTGTGAGACATTGCTGCACAGTAGTGCAATATACATCAAGTTCTAAGTTGGGAATATGTGTTTTGACATGTAGCAGCAATTATATAAGTTTGTGAATGCTGTGACATGTTGAAGCAGTGTCGAAATGCAACTAGCTAGGCAATATGTTTGCATAATTGTTATTTTTTGGGTTAGAAAAATGTTTAGATGAATTTTTACTCCGAGAATTAGTTTGGTGGAAGTAAGTAAATATATTTGTGAGACATTGCTGCACGGTTGAGCAATATACATCAAGTTCTAAAGTTTGGAAGATATGTTTTGACATGTAACAGCAATTATATAAGTTTGAGAATGCTGTGACATGTTGAAGGAGTGTCGAAATGCAACTAGCTAGGCAATATGTTTGCAGAATTGTTATTTTTTGGGTTAGACAAATGTTTAGATGAATTTTTACTTCAAGAATTAGTGGGGTGGAAGTTAGAAAATATATTTGTGAGACATTGCTGGACGCTTGAGCAAGATACATCAAGTGCTAACGTTGAGAAAATGTGTTTTGCAATTTAACTGCAATTATATAAGTTTGAGAATGCAATGACATGTTGAAGCAGTGTCGAAATGCAACTGGCTAGGCAATATGTTTGTTGAATTGTTATTTTTTGTTTTAGACAATTGTTTAGATGAATTTCTACTACAAGAATTAGTAAAGTGGAACTAAGTAATTATATTTGTGAGACATTGTTGTACAGTAGTGCAATATACATCAAGTTCTAAGTTGGGAATATGTGTTTTGACATGTAGCAGCAATTATATAAGTTTGAGAATGCTGTGACATGTTGAAGTAGTGTCGAAATGCAACTAGCTAGGCAATATGTTTGCATAATTGTTATTTTTTCTGTTAGACAAATGTTTAGATGAATTTCTACTACAAGAGTTACTAGGGTGGAAGTAAGTAAATATATTTGTGAGACATTGCTGCACGGTTGAGCAAGAAACATCAAGTGCTAACGTTGGGAAAATGTGTTTTGCCATGTAACGGCAATTATATAAGTTTGAGAAAGCTGTGACATGTTGAAGCAGTGTCGAATGCAACTAACTAGGCAATATGTTTGCTGAATTGTTATTTTTTGGGTTAGACAAATGTTTAGATGAATTTTACTTCAAGAATTAGTGGGGTGGAAGTAAGAAAATATATTTGTGAGACATTGCTGCACGGTTGAGCAAGATACATCAAGTGCTAACGTTGGGAAAATGTGTTTTGCAATTTAACTGCAATTATATAAGTTTGAGAATGCAATGACATGTTGAAGCAGTGTCGAAATGCAACTGGCTAGGCAATCTGTTTGCTGAATTGTTATTTTTTTGGTTAGACAAATGTTTAGATGAATTTTTACTTAAAGAATTAGTGTGGTGGAAGTAAGTAAATATATTTGTGAGACATTGCTGCACGGTTGAGCAAGATACATCAAGTGCTAAAGTTGGGAAAATGTGTTTTGACATGTAACATCAATTATATAAGTTTGAGAATGCTGTGACATGTTGAAGCAGTGTCGAAATGCAACTAGCTAGGCAATATGTTTGCTGAATTGTTATTTTTTGGTTTAAACATATGTTTAGATGAATTTCTACTACAAGAATTAGTAGGGTGGAAGTAAGTAAATATATTTGTGAGACATTGCTGCACGGTTGAGCAAGAAACAACAAATGCTAACGTTGGGAAAATGTGTTTTGACATGTAACCGCAATTATATAAGTTTAAGAATGCTTTGACATGTTGAAGCAGTGTCGAAATGCAACTAGCTAGGCAATATGTTTGCTGAATTGTTATTTTTTGTGTTAGACAAATGTTTAGATGAATTTTTACTTAAAGAATTAGTGTGGTGGAAATAAGAAAATATATTTGTGAGACATTGCTTCACGGTTGAGCAATATACATCAAGTTCTAAAGTTGGGAAGTTGTGTTTTTACATGTAACAGCAATTATATAAGTTTGAGTATGCTGTGACATGTTGAAGCAATGTCTAAATCAAACTAGCGAGGCAATATGTTTGCTGAATTGTTATTTTTCTGGTTAGGCAAATGTTTAGATGAATTTTTACTTCAAGAATTAGTTTGGTGGAAGTAAGTAAATATATTTGTGAGACATTGCTGCACGGTTGAGCAATATACATCAAGTTCTAAAGTTGGGAAGTTGTGTTTTGACATGTAACAGCAATTATATAAGTTTGAGTATGCTGTGACATGTTGAAGCAGTGTCGAAATGCAACTAGCTAGGTAATATGTTTGCTGAATTGTTATTTTTTGGGTTAGACAAAAATTTAGATGAATTTTTAATTCAAGCTTTAGTGTGGTGGAAGTAAGAAAATATATTTGTGAGACATTGCTTCACGGTAGTGCAATATACATCAAGTTCTAAAGTTGGGAAGATGTGTTCAGACATGTAACAACAATTATATAAGTTTGGGAATGCATTGACGTGTTGAAGGAGTGTCGAAATGTAACTAGCTAGGCAATATGTTTGCTGAATTGTTATTTTTTAGGTTTGACAAATGTTTAGATGAATTTTTACTTCAAGCTTTAGTGTGGTGGAAGTAAGTAAATATATTTGTGAGATATTGCTGCACGGTTGAGCTGATGACTTTTTACATCAAGCTTTAGTGTGGTGGAAGTAAGTAAGTATATTTGTGAGACATTACTGCACGGTTGAGCAAGATACATCAAGTGCTAACGTTGGGAAAATGTGTTTTGCCATGTAACTGCAATTATAAATGTTTGAGAACGCTGTGACATGTTCAAGCAGTGTCGAAATGCAACTAGCTAGGCAATATGTTTGCTGAATTGTTATTTTTTTGTTAGACAATTGTTTAGATGAATTTTTACTTCAAGAATTAGTTGGGTGGAAGTAAGTAAATATATTTGTGAGACATTGCTGCACGGTTGAGCAATATACATCAAGTTCTAAAGTTGGGAAGATGTGTTTTGACATGTAACAGCAATTATATAAGTTTGAGAATGCTGTGACATGTTGAAGCAGTGTCGAAATGCAACTAGCTAGGCAATATGTTTGCAGAATTGTTATTTTTTGGGTTAGACAAATGTTTAGATGAATTTTTACTCCGAGAATTAGTTTGGTGGAAGTAAGTAAATATATTTGTGAGACATTGCTGCACGGTTGAGCTATATACCTCAAGTGCTAAAGTTGGGAAGCTGTGTTTTGACATGTAACAGGAATTATATAATTCTGAGAATGCTGTGACATTTTGAAGCAGTGTCGAAATGCAACTAGCTAGGTAATATGTTTGCTGAATTGTTATTTTTTGGGCTAGACAAAAATTTAGATGAATTTTTACTTCAAGCTTTAGTGTGGTGGAAGTAAGAAAATATATTTGTGAGACATTGCTTCACGGTTGAGCAATATACATCAAGTTCTAAAGTTGGGAAGATGTGTTTTGACATGTAACAGCAATTATATAAGTTTGAGAATGCTGTGACATGTTGAAGCAGTGTCGAAATGCAACTAGCTAGGCAATATGATTGTTTAATTGTTATTTTTTGGTTTAGACAAATGTTTAGATGAATTTCTACTACAAGAATTAGTAGGGTGGAACTAAGTAAATATTTTTGTGAGACATTGCTGCACGGTTGAGCAATATACATCAAGTTCTAAAGTTGGGAAGATGTGTTTTGACATGTAACAACAATTATATAAGTTTGACAATGCTGTGACATGTTGAAGCATTGTTGAAATGCAACTAGCTAGGCAATATGTTTCTGAATTGTTATTTTTTGGGTAAGACAATTGTTTAGATGAATTTTTACTTCAAGAATTAGTTGGGTGGAAGTAAGTAAATATATTTGTGAGACATTGCTGCACAGTAGTGCAATATACATCAAGTTCTAAAGTTGGGAATATGTGTTTTGACATGTAGCAGCAATTATATAAGTTTGAGAATGCTGTGACATGTTGAAGCAGTGCTGAAATGCAACTAGCTAGGCAATATGTTTCTGAATTGTTATTTTTTTGGTTAGACAAATGTTTAGATGAATTTTTACTTCAAGAATTAGTTGGGTGGAAGTAAGTAAATATATTTGTGAGACATTGCTGCACGGTTGAGCAATATACATCAAGTTCTAAAGTTGGGAAGATGTGTTTTGACATGTAACAGCAATTATATAAGTTTGAGAATGCTGTGACATGTTGAAGCAGTGTCGAAATGCAACTAGCTAGGCAATATGTTTGCTGAATTGTTATTTTTTGGGTAAGACAATTGTTTAGATGAATTTTTACATAAAGAATTAGTGTGGTGGAAGTAAGTAACTATATTTGTGAGACATTGTTGCACGGTTGAGCAAGATACATCAACTGCTAAGGTTGGGAAGATGTGTTTTGACATGTAGCAGCAATTATATAAGTTTGTGAATGCTGTGACATGTTGAAGCAGTTTCGAAATGCAACTAGCTAGGCAATATGTTTGCAGAATTGTTTTTTTTTGGGTTAGACAAATGTTTAGATGAATTTTTACTCCGAGAATTAGTTTGGTGGAAGTAAGTAAATATATTTGTTAGACATTGCTGCACGGTTG
Organism: Ochetophila trinervis; assembly: GCA_003254975.1. Lineage (NCBI taxonomy): Eukaryota > Viridiplantae > Streptophyta > Magnoliopsida > Rosales > Rhamnaceae > Ochetophila > Ochetophila trinervis. Next base: position 16,876 of record QANX01002676.1, on the reverse strand, counting down.
AGCTATATACCTCAAGTGCTAAAGTTGGGAAGTTGTGTTTTGACATGTAACAGGAATTAAATAAGTCTGAGAATGCTGTGACATGTTGAAGGAGTGTCGAAATGCAACTAGCTACGCAATATATTTGCTGAATAGTTATTTTTTGGTTTAGACAAATGTTTAGGTGAATTTCTACTACAAGAATTAGTAGGGTGGAAGTAAGTAAATATTTTTGTGACACATTGCTGCACGGTTGAGCAATATACATCAAGTTCTAAAGTTGGGAAGATGTGTTTTGACATGTAACAGCAATTATATAAGTTTGAGAATGCTGTGACATGTTGAAGCATTGTTGAAATGCTACTAGCTAGGCAATATGTTTCTGAATTGTTATTTTTTGGGTAAGACAATTGTTTAGATGAATTTTTACTTCAAGAATTAGTGCGGTGGAACTAAGTAAATATATTTGTGAGACATTGCTACACAGTAGTGCAATATACATCAAGTTCTAAAGTTGGGAATATGTGTTTTGACATGTAGCAGCAATTATATTAGTTTGAGAATGCTGTGACATGTTGAAGCAGTGTCGAAATGCAACTAGCTAGGCAATATGTTTGCTGAATTGTTATTTTTTGTTTAAGACAAATATTTAGATGAATTTTTACTCCGAGAATTAGTTTGGTGGAAGTAAGTAAATATATTTGTTAGACATTGCTGCACGGTTGAGCTATATACCTCAAGTGCTAAAGTTGGGAAGCTGTGTTTTGACATGTAACAGGAATTATCTAAGTCTGAGAATGCTGTGACATGTTGAAGGAGTGTCGAAATGCAACTAGCTACGCAATATATTTGCTGAATTGTTATTTTTTGGTTTAGACAAATGTTTAGGTGAATTTCTACTACAAGAATTAGTAGGGTGGAAGTAAGTAAATATATTTGTGAGACATTGCTGCATGGTTGAGCAATATACATCAAGTTCTAAAGTTGGGAAGAATTGTTTTGACATGTAATAGCAATTATATAAGCTTGAGAATGCTGTGACATGTTGAAGCAGTGTCGAAATGCAACTAGCTAGGCAATATGATTGTTGAATTGTTATTTTTTGGTTTAGACAAATGTTTAGATGAATTTCTACTACAAGAATTAGTAGGGTGGAACTAAGTAAATAT
>QANX01002676.1:0-15267 GCA_003254975.1 Ochetophila trinervis | reverse complement strand
GATTTGGGGTAAACCGAGGGTTTTGCGAAATGATTTTCAAAACGGGGAACCTTTCAACTGAGTGACGTGAGGTTTGAGTGTAAAGGTTTTAACGGCTGAAATTGTATTTTGTAGTTATCTAGCAGCACTCACTGAGATATTTATATCTCACGTTTTGTTATTTTTACTTCGTTCCCTAGGTCCTAGTTGCAGGTTCCCGTGGACTACCATCGGCATTTTGCATCGGCATCGCATCCGCTTATCGCATCTGTTTATTACTTCTTCTTATGTATTAGACTCTGATCTTATTCTGTTCATGTTGGATTTGTATTATTTATATTTTTGTCTATCACTCTTAGTGGCTCTGTCATTTCCACCTACTTCATATATTGTTCTTAATTATTCAGCATGACTCGTTGATTTATTGTGGTGCTTATTTTATCTACTTTTCGTTCATATCTTATTTACTATTCGTCCCATTATTGTTTACTTGTTTATTTGATTATTACCCCTATCGGAGAAGGATTCTGTCGGTTGCCCCGAGAGGTTCTGGTGGAATCTTCCTCAGGCGGGGCCTCTCCGGTTATTCGGGAGGGATTTCCGGGGCGGGTCCTGTCACCATTATATGTTAACCAAGTTATGCTAGCTGTTATTCATCAAATGCCACAGTTTAGAAGTTTCCAACATGCGAGAACTATACATGCAAAATTTTCTTCTGATAGTAGTAGTAACCATATTCCATTATCAAATGATGGAAAATTAGAATCCCATCTCCAACAACAATGGAAATGTCTGCCAGCCCCATGCCAATTCCTCAGCTGCAAGTCTCAGAACCGGAAGTATTAGAAACACAAGATTTTGAGACTCAATTGAATGAGGACCCAGGGAATAACTTTGACAATAAATGTTTAGAGGATGATTTCATTGGACGATGAACTTTCTCTAATTATGATCAATGTGGTGACGATATTGATTATGATCAATATGGTGATCATGATCAATATGGTGCTAATGATGATGATCGTTATGGTGATGATGTTCTGCATGGTGAACTGTCAACTTGTACAAGTAAGCACCCCATGGATACTTATTAAACTTGTCTAAGTCCTCGACAAGCAGGACAAATATCACGTCAATGTTTATTTTGCAGGCCAATCCTATAAGGCCACAATTTAAAAAATATAGGAGAGTCATTTTTACTAAATGTTGATCATCCTTGAACGATGCTTTTTCAAAGTAATCTTTGAGGTGGTTTGTCCAAATTGATATTTTCTTGTTTATGTACCTGGTCTGGATGTCATACGAATTGATATTTTCAATTTCTATATTTTTGGCCTCAATATCACCACTAAAGCTCAATCCAGTAATCAGTGCAAAATCTCTATCGCTGAAACGTGCAGCAGTGCCACCGAAGTTGAACTCCAAAATTGGGTCATTATTGCACTCCACCATACACAAACCTAGGTGTTTGATAACATGTCCTTGGTGTTCAAGCTTCTGCATATCAAGGAAATAGTCGAAACAAGTTTTTTGAAACTCTCGGAGCTAAACTAAGGTTAGCTTGTTCTTGATGGTCTCAATGGCCTTGATGGTATTGCCATATGAAGAAATTTTATCCTTCAACTGTACACCTACATTATGTAAACACTTCTGAACACTGAGAATAATATGTGCATAATAACATATGGTAGTTAAGCATCCATATTTTTAGCTTTAATTTATTAGTGCAATGAATATTATTCATAAGGAAAATAAGCTAAAGTGTTCTAAAGTAAAATTGAATTCATATATGAAATATACCCCATCCCTATATTACCCCGTCCTAAGGTAGCGGACCTCCCCTTAAGTGGGAAAGATAGAAGATATAATGTATATTTTGTTTCTGCCTTGTACCCTCCCTAGTTTGGAAGGGGCCCCCTATCTTCAGGCGGGGTAAATAAATTACAATGAATGTATGTACTAAACAAATATACCAGACAAATATACTCCACCTTTATATTACCCTGTCCATAGGTAAGGAACCCCGCCTAAAGTGGGAGGGGTAGAAGATAGAATAACCAAATTGTTTCTGCCTTGTACCCCGACCTACTTGGGAATTGGCCCCCTGTCTTCAGACGGGGTAAATAAAAACGACAATAAAATAAATTACTCTAGAAATAACACCACACAAAACACCCAAAAAAATTTTTGGTTCTACAAAGCAACTATTTTCTCTCAAGTATTAACCACATAACACAAAATATCTAAATACAATTTTCGATCAATATCTAAAGAACAAAGAGAAACAAATTTGCATTTGTTTTGTACACAGGTAAACACATGTCCAACAAGAAAATAACTAGAGAACATTGAGAAAAATTAACATTTGGTTGCTACTCAAATGGCTGCTTGGTTTCCTCAGATTCGGTTCGAGCCCCCATCAATCATCGTCCATGGCATATATTTGGTGGGTCACTGGCTTTCCTCTTCTTTCTGGTTGCATTTTTCTTCTTTATGGGTTTTTCTCTTCTCTTTGCCAACGGTGATTCATTTTATTTTCTTTCATGGCCAGCATTTGGCTTCTTTTTTTTTTTTAATTCTAGTCATTGTCGGCGACAAACAGAAAGAGAAAATGGGAGTCGAAGAAAGGGTGAGGAAGGGTGAGAGAGATGAGGCGGGGTGGAGTGGAGTGAAAAAAATCAGCGAAACCGTAAAAAAAAATCTCTATTTTTCAAAGATGGTATTTTTCAAACGGGTGGGTGGGAGCATTAATTGAGAAAGGGTATTTTTGGTTTTTCCCATGAATTATAGGCACTTTTCAAAGTTTTTAAAATGATAGGCATTTTTCATTAACCCTTTGCCTACGTGGGCATTTGTCCAAATTCCCCCAATAAGATTGACCCATCTAAGCCAAACCCAAGCTCAAACCTTGTTAACAGTGCCCCAACTCAAAGCCTAAGAACATTTCAAATATAATGTGTATTGTTAAAGTTAACATGCCACATAAATAAATATAAATATTATTTTTTTAAAATATGCTTCAATAGTAATGTTTAGAATGCATGTCAAGCTGACATAGCCTAAACATTATCAATGTAAAAATCTACTTATAGAGGCTTTATTATATATTGTCAAATTTCTAAAAAAGTAAAAAAAAAAAATTTAAAATCCAATTTATTCAAAAACTAAAAATAATTAATAAAATATATAATTAATTCATAATTATGAATAATATTTGTACACATTACCATTAGAGAATAATTTTTGAATTAATTGTATATTTATGCTACATAGATTTAATCAATATATATTTTTATACCACATATACAGTAATCTACATTAAGCATTAGGAGCCATGAATATTACCTTTTTAGGAAATCCAGATATTTGTTCCCTTTTTTCTCTCCATCAATACTAGGGGTGTACGCGGGTTGAGTTGACCGAGTTTTTAAAAAAAATCAACCCAACCCATAGAGTGCGGGTTTTTTAAATTATAACCCAACCCAACCCGCATAGGTANAATTGGAAAATAATATCTCATCATATTTGCATGAAATAATTATAATAGAGGTTTAATTAAATGATTTAAAATTAATTGATAATTTTTTTTTTATATGATAATTATTATTGATGACATGTCATGCTATATAGGATACCTCATTACTATATGGTCTTCTCTTCTTCTTTTTTCTTTTTTTCTTTTTCTGGGGTAAACCCTTACTACATGGTTCTCACGTTGCTATTAGTGTATCAAATATATATATATATATGAGAAAAATAGCAATTAACAAAGTAAACTTCAAGCCGAAGAAGGAACTGACCAGCTAACAATATAACTTGTATTATATAATGAACCTTCAAATAAATCAACACTTGCTTCAGAAAAACAAAAAAGGTTTAGCAAAACTGTAAAATTTCCAATTAAAGAAAAACTGTAAATTTCATATGATGCACAAAACTTACGACCATATGGTATACAAGAAGTGCTACTCTCTATCAAGGAATCTATTAAGAAATATTACAAAAGCTGCCCACAGATAATTAAGTTTGGAACCACTTTCTAAGCTGTCTAGAACCTTGCTTTTCACCATCAGTTTGGTTTGAACTCCCTTGTGAATATTTGGACCTATATCGTTCAATAAGCATGTCAAGCTTATCACCACATCTCGCCCTGATCGATCTTGTTTCTTGTTTGGCCTTTTTCTTTTGTTCAAATTTTTCTCTCCCTTCTCAATTCCTCCTGCTCTTCCTGCTGCTTCCTCTTGTTGCACATTTGTCTCGAAAGAGTCTAATTTTTATATTGATATTGGAGGGAAAAAAATGTATTGAGACAAAAAAATAAAATAAAATGGAGATATACAAATCTCACTCACAGCCCACAAGATCTGAAAGCATAAATACAAATTGAAAAACTTTCACAAATTATACAAGTCTATCCACAATTCACAATATATACAAAAATAAATAAATAAATAAACTAAACAGAAGAAGAAAAAAACCAAAAAACAAAATCACAAACGAAGAACTTTCAAGGAAAAACACGAAAACTAAAATACCAAGAATAACACAAAGGATGATTCACGCCAAAAAACAGAAGAATGCAAGGAAAAAAAACACACACACACACCCAAAACAAGAAGAAGGCCTCCCAAAAAAATAAATAAATAAAAGACAGGAGATGAAAAAGAAGTAAAGCGGAGAGTTTATCTTTGTCCGCTTCTTGAAATCCTGTGTAGGAGAACATGTTTTAGAAATCCAGTTAGAGGAGGATTAAATGTGGGCCCATAATTTGTTATCCGCTAATATATATATGCAGCACTAAACACCTGATAATGATATCTATATTCAATCTTCTTTGCATATTTTTCTTTTATCTTGCATGTCAATACATGTGTTAAATTTGTACAATAGAAAATATAAAATTAGCAGTCCATAAAAATGTGTATCCGAATTTTTTATTTAGAGTATATTCGTGATCTTATATTATAGTTTATTATCTAAGACTTATTTATAGTTAAATACAAGTGAAACACACGAGTCAAACTAACACAATAGGTTGTATAAAAATGATAATGCATGAAAATGTATATCCATGACTTTTTATTTGGAGTATATCGTTAACCTTATATTGTGGTTTATTGCCATAATTTATCTATAGTTAAATATATGTGAAACACAAGTGTCAAACTAGTACAATAGAAAATATAAAAATGGCAGTCCATAAAAATGTATATTCGTGAATTTTTATTTGAAATATATTTGTGATCTATTGCAAGAACTTATCTATAGTTAAATACACATGACATGTCAAACTAGTACGATAAGAAGTATAAAATTGGTAATCCATGAAAATTCATACTCAAAGGCAGTGTGTTTCTCAAATGGCGGAGAATAATAAAACAAGGTCTAGGGCTTCTTAGTATTTTTTCAGCCCTTGGAAACACCAATCTTTGTCAAAGACTCCTAAGGGCGAGAACAAACAATTACGTTGTTCAGACTTGGCATTTTAAGCCTCGCATACAACTTTTTTTAGTGGATTTTATAAAAATGAATTTCTTATTCGAGGTGAATTTCTTTTTCGGGAGTGGTTGTGCCGGCGATTTAAGTTTTATAACAATGGTTTTCTTCCCCATCGTCACTTCATCTTTATCTTTGAAGGCATGTTACTTAACACATACTATTTTTTGTACCAAAACATGTTTTTTTTTTTGGTAATACCGTACCAAAACATGTTGATTCTGTTAGGAAACTGAAAGAGATTTTGAGAATCCTTATTTAAAAGTTTGGGTTTTTTTTGGTTTCCAAAGGCCAAAGTTTCTGAACCCAGTCCCACATTAATTTCTTTTGCATGGCTCACAAGACATACAGCAATTAATGGAGAGTCCATCAATACTTTTTTTAGGTGATGAAAGCGGCCCTTCGAGTGAAACTCTCTGGAAGCTTCGGCATTGAGACTTTTTTCACATTGATTTATACTTAATAACATAATCTGATCCAGTAACATTAGACTATAAATGAATAATATGTCATGGTCTATAACTAAATAATATTAGTACATAATAGAATAATAGATTTATTGAAACTTTAAAATATGTGCATCACCCTAAAATTTTCTCCAACTTGTATATCAAATTTTTACTCCATTTTAATTATATATCTTTCTTCATTAAAAAAAAGTCATTTTATGTTGGCGAATTATTATAAACTATACTAGTAACATACATGAATAATCATGATATTGATCTCTAGGCGTATAATAAGTCTTCTTCTTCTTTCTTTTTTTCNATGTTGGCGAATTATTATAAACTATACTAGTAACATACATGAATAATCATGATATTGATCTCTAGGCGTATAATAAGTCTCTTCTTCTTTCTTTTTTTCTTTTTTCCTTTTCTGTTTTTACTGTAACGTGCACTCTAGCTTTCCTACGGTGTTGGAAAGAAAAATACCCAAATTATATAGTAATGCCATGTTACATTGTCATTGAAACTGGCATATGTGGTAGGGCATGGGTGTGGTGCAGAATTTCAAAGTTGCATGAAGCTTAGCCTTTTTTATCAAAAAAAGAAAAAGTAACGGTGTCATTTTACTGGACAACGACAATTCAAGTTATCAAGTAATATGATATTTAAGATTGTGTTTGGAAGCTGAGAAAATGTAAGAAAGTAAAGAAAGTTTGAGAGAAAATTAGAGAGAAGTTTAACAAGAGAATCAGTTTTTTTTTTTCATTAGATTGAACTGTTGCTTTACAAAGCTTTATATACAAGCTTGAACAGCTACTGAAACAGAGTAACAAAACTCTTAACAATACTAACAACAATCACGTGTTAACTAACTATAAGTGTGCGCAGCACACCCACTTGCAATGCTGACGTGTACATGAGCTTGAGAGTCTTCAATATCTAACACTCTCCCTCAAACTGAAGTTTCTTAACTCTGAAAACATCAGTTTGTTCAATATGAAAACACTTGAGATATCAATAATAGCTGCTTCACAACATGTCATTTTACTGAAGGAATTAAAACAACATTTAGTTTTGATCTCAGAAAGAAGAATCGAGTAGCTCCTAAAGGCTTTGTAAATATATCTGCAGTCTGTTCAAAGGTAGGAACATATCTGATTTCAAGCTGGTTTCTTATCACCTTTTCCCGAACATAATGCACATCTATTTCAATGTGCTTAGTCCTTGCATGATACACAGAGTTATAGGCTAATGCAATGGCTCCCAAGTTATCAGACCAGACTAATGGTTTTTGCAAGACAAGTTTCAATTCCTTTGTTAACTCCATTAGCCAACTTAGTTCTGTAGAAATATTTGCCAAGGCCCTGTACTCTGCTTCAGTGCTCGACCTTGCAACAACAACCTGCTTCTTTGAACTCCAAGACACTAAATTTGGACCAAGATAGATACAAAATCCACTACATGATCTCCTATCATCAGGGCAGCTAGCCCAATCACTATCAGTGAATCCGTGAAAGACAAGCTTGCTTGGATCTGTGACTTTAAGATGCAAACCACACTGAATAGTTCCATTCAGATATCTTAGAAGACGTTTACAAGCTTCCCAATGACTTGTCTTAGGAGAATGAACAAATTGACAAAGTTTGTTCACAGAAAATGTGATTTCTGGCCTTGTGATAGTCAGGTACTGTAGGGCTCCTACCACACTTCTATACATTTGATGATCAAGCAATAAATCACCATCAAGACAAGACAGCAGCTTTCCAGCAACCATAGGTGTAGAACAACTTTTTGAATCTGCCATCTTGGTTTTTCTTAACAAATCTTTGATGTATTTTGATTGTGAAAGATAAAATCCACTAGCATTTCTACATACTTCAATTCCAAGAAAGTAATGTAAATTGCCTAGATCTTTAAGTGAAAATTCCTTATTCAAACCAGAGATAAGATTTGAAATATATGAACTATCTGAGCCTGTCACAATTATATCATCTACAGATATGAGTAGCATGATATGTAATTTTTCAGTTTTCAAAGTAAAAAGAGAAGTATCAGCAGTAGAGTTTACAAAACCTCTTTGAACTAGTGAGTTTTTCAGCTTCTTGAACCATGCTCTTGGTGCTTGCTTCAATCCATAGAGAGCTTTGTTCAACTTGCAAACATAATTTGGAAACTGTGGATTAATGTAGCCTTCTGGTTGTGACATATACACATTTTCCTGCAAATCTCCATTTAGAAAAGCATTGTTAAAATCAATCTGTTTCACAGACCAATTGAAAGCAAGAGCTAGTGTAAGAATCACTCTAATTGTTGTAGGTTTAACCACAGGGTTGAATGTTTCAAAGAAATCAAATCCAGGCTTTTGATGAAAGCCCTTTGCAACTAGCCTAGCCTTGTATTTCTGAATTGTGCCATCAACATTGTACTTTGTTCGAAATACCCACTTGTTTCCTACAATGTTGATATGAGAAGAAGTAGGAACTAAAGACCAGGTGTTATTTCTTAGTAAGGCTTCATATTCACTGTCCATAGCCATCTTCCAGTTTGAATGACTAAGAGCTTCTTTGACACTCGCAGGTTCAAATGAAATCAGAGGCTGTTGAGATGTGACTTTTTGAGCAAGGAATATTTTTGTCTTGCTGATACCATTCTTAGATCTTGTTTTCATAGGGTGAACATTTGCAGCAGGTGACATCTGAATACTATGAACAGGTATGGAATGATCAATAGAGGTAACTTCAAGTTGATGATTGTCATCACTACCATTGTCAATTGCAATATCATTACCTGCTTCACAAGTAACTTGAATTGGTGAGACATCACTCGAATTGTGAATCAAAGGCAGTTCTGGACTAACATTTGTGACTGGTGAGATTGTTTCTTGAGCAGAGACCTGTTTAGCTGCATTTGAGACCTGTTCAGCTGCATTTGATGACCCTGAATTCAAGCCAGTAGTTGCACACTTTGTATTGATAACAACCAAGGGTGCTCCTGTTGACAGACTTGTTGAAGACACATCTCGAACAGCCTTAGTAGGAGGAAAACCAATTTGAAAAAGAAAATCCTTTTCATTAAAATTTACACTCTTGGCAATATAAACTCTCCCAGAGGCATCCAGACATTTGTATCCTTTATGCTCAAGACTATATCCAATAAAAACACATTTGGATGTGTGAAATTGAAACTTTTGAGAGGAATAAAGCCTTAGATGAGGATAGCAAGCACATCCAAAGATTTTTAAAATTGAATAGTTTGGTATTTTGCCAAACAGTTTTTGATATGGACTGAAAAACTTAAGCACAACTGTTGGTAATCTGTTAATGACATAGACAACAGTACTAAAGGCTTCCCACCAAAACTGTAAAGACATATGAGCTTGAGCTAGCATACACAAACCTGTTTCAACAATGTGTCTGTGCTTGCGTTCAGCTTTCCCATTCTGAGCATGTGTATGAGGACAGGGGTGTCTAACCAAGATTCCATTTTGCTTGAGGTATGGAATGAAGCTTCTGTATTCACCACCCCAATCTGTTTGTAGGCATTTCAGTTTGTAGCCAGTAGCTCTTTCTGCCATTTTATGAAACACAATAAAAGTATTAAAAGCTTCTCCTTTAGTTTTCATTGGATATATCCATGTAAATCTAGTAAAGTCATCAACAAAGTGGATGTAATATCTAAAGCCTTCTTTAGATAGTGTGGGAGCTGGTCCCCATACATCACTGTGAACTAACTCGAGTGGAGAAGTTGTTTGACTGTGAGATCTTGGAAATGATTCCATGTGTTGTTTGCCATATTGACATGCTTCACAAAACTCTAAATCTCCTTTATTAAAATTCTGAAATTTATTACAAAGATGAAGCACCTTTTGCAGAACTGATTCTGATACATGTCCAAGTCTCTGATGCAACATGTTAGCATCAAGATCATTCTGAGTTTTGAAAGAAGTATTACAAACATCAAGAGCAGACTGAGTTATCTTGTCATTATTACTGACAGTGTTCAAAGCAACATTATTTGTGTCAACACTACTTGAATTACAAAGACTATCACTACTTGCAATATTTCTGAGTGACACAGAGGAGGACTGAAATTGAGTATCAGCTTCTTGAATTTGAAATTGACCCCCTGAGTTGTCAGATTTGATGATTCCAGCATGTGTAATATTGAACAAAGATGGATGTGTAAGAGAACTTCTGGACTGACTTCGAAATGCTTGAAGTTGATCTTCATGAGGCAGTGAAAGCTTGTAGAGTCCAGCTTCAAGTTTTCCTAGCATCAACACTGCTCCCCACTGTGCACTCTTAATCAAACAGCAATCAGATAAGAACTCAACAAAAATGGAGTTATCTCGAGTTAGTTGTGATATACTAATGAGATTCTTGGTGATAAGTGGCACAATTAAGATATTCTTCAATAGAATAGAGCATCCATTTAAGCAAGGTAGAAAAGCAATACCAATAGCTTTAATTTGCAAACCTTGTCCATTACCAACTAGTAACTGGTTCTTACCATTATAGTCAATTTGTTGGATTAAGTTGGAAGCATCACTGACTACATGATTTGTAGCCCCACTATCAAGATACCAATTTGGATCTCCAATAGTGACTGGAGTAACAACATTGACTGATGGTGGATAGGCTTGATCAGATGACATTATTCCAGTTGTAAAGGCTTGGTTTGATGGATTACCCGAGAATTGAGTAGGAGTACCAGTGCTATTGTTGAACATTGGAGAAGAGAAGGTAGTTTCCATACCATGCATCAAATTGTAACAACCATAGGAGGATGTATTCAGAAAGTAGTTTGGCATACCAAAATTATAACCTGGATAGTAGGCCATGTTGGCAGTTGGTGAAGCTGGCTGATTGAAGCTTGGAAATGGCATTGGTCTTGGAAATGGCATTGGTCGAGTGGGACTTCCAATTGGATGAAAGGAGTTTCCCATTCCCATTGGATTAAAAGAATTCACCATTGGACTGCCAGCAATATAATAGCATACAGATGCTATATGGCCAATTTTACCACACAATTGACATTGAGGCTTGCCTCTTGCACCTCTGCCTCTTCCTCGAAAGAATGGTGGTCTTTGAAAGTCTTGCTGATAACCTCCCTGTCTTTGATAATCTGGTCGCCTATCACCATAATCCTGATTATATCCTTGCCTATAATCTCTGTTCTGGCCATATTCTTTATCAACAAATGGCCTTTGATCACCAGAACCTCTTCCAAGGTTGTTTGAAACAGCAGCATTAACAAAGTTAGCAAGTATTTGCTGATGTTCAACAGGAAAGTTACCTGGTAAACTTCCATCAGCTTGACTTGTATTTGAAGTTGCAGAGTTAATCAATGATAAGGCTTTGGTAAGTGTAGCTTTATCAGAGACAATGTTAGCAGACGAATTACTTAAATCAAGAGTGAGTGTGTTGTGTACTTGTTCAAGCCGAGACTCATAAGCAATCAAATGACTTTGAACTTCATCAACAGTGAATTGTTCATGTTTAATAGCAAGTATTGTTGTAACCGGTTCATAATCTGATCCTAATCCTCCCAATATGTACATTACTAAATCAGTTTCAGACACATTATCTCCGGCTGCAACCAAATTGTTTACTAGATCTTTCATTTTAAGTATAAAAGCATCAACAGAGAGATTCCCTTTCTTCATATTAGCAATCAATTTTCGATAATGAAATACTCTTCCCTGAGATTTTACTGCATGCCTATTCTCAATAGCATGCCACAGATCAAATGTAGAATCTTTACCAACAAAATGACCAAAGACTTCTGAAGAGATTGTGCCTTTCAACCAACCGACAATGAACTGATCCTGGAAATACCAATTTTCCTTTTGTTGAACCAAGCTGGATGAAGTGAATTCATTTGTAGAAGTCTGTGTCGAAGATTGCGTAGTATCTTCTGAAACATATTGAGTAGCTGGACTTGTGCTTCTGGTTTCAGCTTCAAAAGCTTCTTCGAAGGTTGAGAAAACAATGAATTTCTCAAACCTATGCCCTTTGATCACTGGCAAGATCTGCGACTTCCAGATGAAATAGTTGCTATCATTTAATTTGATCAAGTTACTCGGGAAAGACGAAATCGTGAGGATCGATGACTGATCTGTCATTTTATGTGCTCTGATACCATATGAGATTTAAGATTGTGTTTGGAAGCTGAGAAAATGTAAGAAAGTAAAGAAAGTTTAAGAGAAAACTAGAGAGAAGTTTAACAAGAGAATCAGATATTTTTTTTTTCATTAGATTGAACTGTTGCTTTACAAAGCTTTATATACAAGCTTGAACAGCTACTGAAACAGAGTAACAAAACTCTTAACAATACTAACAACAATCACGTGTTAACTAACTATAAGTGTGCGCAGCACACCCACTTGCAATGCTGACGTGTACATGAGCTTGAGAGTCTTCAATATCTAACNATCAAAGTAGATTAGAAACTGCGCTGTAGCGAAAATGGAAGCAGGGAGAGATGTGAGGGCATATACTGGAATCTGCTTGTTTGAGTCTGCTTGTTTGAGTGTATCTTTATTGAAATCTTTTTCCAAGAATTGAGACATGATGATGGCCAGGTACATGACCAAGGCAATACAGGAGAAACGTACTAATTGAATTACCATTTAATCCAAAAGTTTAAACTATTAGGAATCAACTTATCATATTATATATATATATATAATTTTTTTTTTCCGATTAATGCAGCCACCTCAGAGCTAGATTCCGAGGTTTTTATCAGTCAATATTCTCTTCCTTCTTTGATGAGATCGTCAGAGGTTTTTATGAGTCAGTACTCTCATGCTTCTCGTTGCGGCAAAGAGAGACTTTGTATAGTCTTTCACAAACTGCAATGCATGCAATTGCATATAATATATTCTATATATAAATAAATATCATGCAATTACATGCAATTGTTGATTTATTGAATATGTACAAAAAAATAAAAATAGCAAGTTAAAAGAATAAGGCAGTCAGGCAATTAACTAAATGATTAATTGCACTTTTAATATGGTATAGTTTAACAAATTTGCACATTAAATTTTTAAATTTTAATTTGTATCATATTGATCAGCTTTCAATTGAGATTTTGTGTCACATTGAGCCACCTTTACAAATTTTGCAAATAGATCATAAACGGCAGCATTCAACTGCATCTCACGTGTCACCCTCAAGTTTCTCTCTCTTTTCATTTTTTTCCTATTATTCTTCATCTTTATCCATGATTTTTATCCTTCATCTTCAAAAATTTTAAAATTTATAATTTTTAAAATCCGTTATAGTTAATATAATTTTTTAAATATTTTTAGATTTTAAAAGACTCATACATAGTCTTAATTGAATACATTTAAATTTTAATAGATTTTTATAAAATTTAATTAAATATATCTTGACTTGTATAAAGTTTTCTAAACTCTAAATTGAATATCCCTAAACTTTTAAATTATTCTAAAATACAATCAACTCTAAATCGAATACACCCCTTGTATAGAGAAAGTCTTTGAAATTTCATAACAAACAATGAATTATTTTAAAATCTATAATTCTTTTTAAATCTATTAAACTCTAATAAATTGAAACCATTACCAACGAGATCACTATGCCATTTGACAATTTAAATAATTATTCAATTGGATTTACTTTCCAAATTATGCTTTTAAGATAAAAATAAATAAGTACATAATTGAATAACAATTTTCATATAATGATCTTATAAGTATTCATTACCAATAATGACAAATAACAAAATTCATATTAAAAAATATATATTACAAAATAGTTAGGCCTCTAACAACATAATGGAATTATCACCTAGCTGTAAAGTGAGAGGTAAATATGTTTTGAATATTAAAATTTTAACGATGTGAATTAATTTATAATTCTCGATATATCTTGTTAATTCAAATGATAACAAAACTAATTAAATATGTAGATGTGTTATATTAATTTTATTTTAAGTTTTAAATTAGAAGAAAAAAAAAAGGTACTAATAATCCAAGTGAAATTTATTAGAATAGGACTTCTTCACTATATTTTATTTTATTTTAGATGATCAATCATTATGCAAAAAATTTAAGAAATACATTATTGTGAATAGTGATGTAGAAGATCAATTAAGCAAAGAAATATGTGAGCAAATCAATTCAGAAGATAAGCTGAATGATTGGGGACAATAGAATTGTATTAAATCAAGCTGCTAACACCAGCTTTTCAAGCTTACAAGCTCAGATATGGCGAGAATTCAACAAAAAATTAAAAAGTTGAAAACGACGACGTGAGCTTTATATCAGCCTTTACACATAAAACGACATGGTAAGAAATAACTGCCTAAATGACATGGCACTCCTACAAGACAGAATAATAAAACTAACTCTAATTATTACAACCAAAGGAATAAAACATGCACTTGCTGACGTGTATTAGTTCCAACGGTAATATTTGTTTAAACTTTTAAACGGTGTGGTTGAACTTTTCTTCCCCCAGCAGCTTTTGTCTCAATTCTCTTGTTCATCAAATAGCCAATGGCATAACCAAATGACTTTGACTTTGACTTATTCAAATGGCAATAACACACTGCAAAATCAAACTGCTAAAACAACAATGCAAAATATCAATATATAGTGGAAATTGGGCTGCGGCGAAAATAAAAACCGGCAAGCATGACTTAGCATATACTGAAAAAGTAGCGAACTTGGGATTATTATAGAGTACCAAGAAATTTCCTGCGCAAAAGGAATCCAGCATGCAGCCTATGGCGACGAAGAGCGATGTTAAGCGCATTTAAAGCTTACACGGCAAGTCTCTAACAAAATCACTTTCTTGGAAGCGAGAGGTGATGATGGTCATAATTAAACATAACCATCATAATATATAATTACCTTGTTCAAAAATCTTATTGCGGTTGTCATGGTCTGAGTCGTATTGTAGACCCCCCCTATCTATTCAACCTTCAAATATTGAAGTGCGATCCAAGAGTTCATCCATTGAGTCTCTAGTTCTCGTATCTCTTCTAGGAACGATATCATCCTTCCTATATATATAAACATTAAATTACGTGTAATTAATTGGACAAAATTAAAGGAATTAGCTAGCTAGTTTGCAAAGAATTAATGAGTATTTAACTTGTTTTACATTTTAATGTCTTGTATACAAGCTTGACATGCTCAACGCAAACGACATAGTTAGCCGCAAAAATACTATCAGCGCCATGGGTAAGTCCTTTGCTGGGTACTATTGCAGGGTTCTCTACATCGGTATGCACTGAAAACGGAAAATATATAGCTTTCATTAATTAGGACAACTTACCGTATATACATAGATATATATATATATATATA
>QANX01002674.1:32359-83545 GCA_003254975.1 Ochetophila trinervis | reverse complement strand
TAAAGGGGGGGGGGGGTTACTAGCTCGTAAGACAACTTTAATTATTGATTATATAGAATCTATTCTTGTTTTCAACAAGACTTGTGTGTTCCAAGTGAGGATAGTTCTTCTTNACTTGTTGCATTTGGGAATTGATCTTCTTATCAAAGGTATTTACTTTGTGGCGAATTTCAATTTCATTCTTTGCCTTCTAATTAGTGTTGCTAGATACAATTGTTATCTAGAGGTGCTATAGGGCGGGTTTTTACCTAGGGTTTGTTCCATATCATCTTGTGTGTTGACATTACAGTTTCTTTAAGCTTGGGGTTCCGCATCAGGATCTTCTCTATATCTCCTCCTTGATTGTATAAGTTGATCCCACCAAACTAAAGCATAGTCGGTGAACTCCACTGCAGCTCGTTTAACCTTCTTCTCTTCAGAGTAATTGTGACAATCAAATATTAACTCTACCTTTTTTTCCCATTCCAAGTATGTCTCGGCATCACTTCTTCCCTTGAATGGCGGAATGTGCATCTTAATTGAACTTAGGTTGTTAAGTATGCCTCGGCATCACTTCTTCCCTTGAATGGCGGAATGTTCATCTTAATCGAACTTAGGTTGTCATCCCTTCCTCCTCTTGGCTCTTCTCTCCTAGGTCTTCTTCTTACAGTTTGGACTTCATACTCGTCTTCATCGGAAACAATTACTTTTTGTCTCCTGGGTCGTGTTCCTTCCCTTCTGGTAGTATTGGACATGGTCATTGTCATCTCCCTCATTTGCTCCATCATCTCATCCATCCTAGATTTCAATGTTTCTTCCATCCTAGAAGTCAATCTCTTCCATCCTTCTATACTCACCCTCGAAAGATTGTTGTAAGAGCTTTGGATCCGGTGTTGCCACTTGCTCTTCTTCCAAAGTAGAAACTCCCTTTCCGTCTCTTTTAGACATTCTTACATACTCCCTTACGTGTTTAACTCAAAAATAGTAAACCCTCGTGTTTCACTCAAATTTGGCTTTTACCCTTTATATGCTCACCACTCAAGCCTTTTACCACTCAAGTCTTGTTCACCAAGTTGCACTTTAGAACCAATTATCTTAAACAAAAATATAAAACTAAAGTAGCAAATTTCAAAATTAAAACCTAACAATAAAAGCAAGTTCAATTCTAGAGCAAAATTGGCACAAAAAAAAGGGACAAAAGAGTAATGAAACAAATAATAATTACTCTATGAAATTAACACAATGAGAATATGTAACTAAACAAATTTAGAATAGGAAAGTATGAAAATAAGAAACTATGAGAATAGGAAACAAATTAAATTAANTTGTCAGTGAAAAGAAAAAGAAAAAAAAGAAAAAAAAAAGAGCTGATAAAGTAAAAATAAAATAAAATAAAATAAATTTATTAAGAAGAAGACTAATAAACTGATGCACAAAAACTATTTAAAACTAAATTATGTCATTAATTAACCCCAACCATTTACATTTGTACAAATTTTCCAATTTGTTAAAATAGGACGTGGGTGAGTGGGTTCCAATGACAAATAAACGTTAAATTAATCTGAACGTGGAGTGGACGGTGATTAATCATAACGCGGTTTCTTAATTTCCATATGCTTAATTTCCACAATATAATAATAAAGGATCCACATCCACCAATCACAACACTCTATGTACGCGCGTTACTCTTTTTTTTGACCCTCTCTCTGTTTTGTTTTTTGTTTTTTTTCGCTGATGTATTTTTTTGCCCTCTGAAATAGTTCCACTTTCTGTTTAATTATTATATTTTGAAGCATGTTTTGATAAGCGTAAGAATGTCATTGGTATTATCAAATATATTTATAAGTTTATTGATATTAAGATCAGGATGTCTAATTAAGATATTTTATAGGTAAATCAAATCTAATTCGATTGATTGCAATCAATAATTTTCAATTAATTATGCCGGTTAAGTCTTAAAATATTGATGTTGAAAAAAAAATAAGTAGAATTTAGATCCTGATATAGATAAAGGAAATTGGGGTTAAAATACGGTACATTTGAGATCCTTTATTGAATCTCAAATTGGAATTCTTTAAAGTAAATTATTTCCACACTTTATTCTAAGAACATAACCTACCATGTGGTATGTCGTAAAAATAATTTAATAATCTAAAGTTGGGTTTTCTATTTTCGTTAATTCATTAAAATGCTTATTTTAATAATTAATATTTTTTATCATCAAATAATTCTAAAAAAATATGAGAGCACATTATAATTTGAATTTTTCTTTCATACTAAAATAATTAATAACACATTTGGCATTATATTTTTCAGGAAAAAAAAAAATAGTAGTAGGCGTAGTTTTTATACATTATAAAACAAGGCGCCCTTTACATGAATTTTTTTATTACGAAAAAAAGGAAAGATATTGTAAGAAAGGATGCTCAAATTAGATATAGCAAATTTTAACATATATATTAATACAGTATAAATATGTATGAATTTTTAAAGAGTTAAATTTATATATTTTAATATAAAAATTTAACAGATTAAATTTAAATAAATAAATTTTAATATTAATACGATATAATATAATAATACCATATGAAACACGGATATGAAATTTAACTTAACACGACACGAATCCATATATATTTTTAAAAATTTAATTTATATTTTTTAACCAAAAATTTTAATTTGAACGGAATACTTTGCCAAATTTAATTTAAACTTTTAATTTAAATGTATACTCTCAGTAATTTTACAGTAAATTTAAATTTACGAATACTCTTTTAGTAATCTATTACCGAACCTAATCTACGAGGACGCCTCTACATGATAAAAGTATTATTATTGCAAATTGGACGCCACACAATCTGATAAAACTGTTTTATTTTTTGGGAAAAAAATAAAATAAAATCAGTCTAGATTTGAAACGATACTATTCATCTACTGTTTAAAATAGAAAATAAAACCGGATAAAAAATAAAAGGCAAATTGTCATGATTGCGGATAAAAAGAAGGGGATCATGAATGATAGCTCCACAAAGAAAATTGAAGAGAGAAGAAAAGAAAAAAAGAAAAGCAAAATCCAATATTAATATTCACTCACTTCCCGGGGGAGCTTTCGGAACTCTTTTCGCGGATCCTTTTATATTTTCGCTTCTCACTCTTTATCTGGTTTTCTTTATATATTTATATATACAGAGCAAAGACTGGATCAGATCCTCTTTTGCTCCGTCTCGACTACTCTTTCAGATTTCTCTCGCTGTAACCCAAAAGTTAGTTCCTCAACTTGATTCTACAGATCACTCTTTTTATGTCTCTCTGTCTCGGTTTGATCACTTATTTTTGCAGCTTATGAAAATCCCTTTTATGGGTCTCTCTATTTGTGTGATCTGATCTGTTCCTTCTATAATTTTGACTACTCTGTATGCATGATTTTCATATTCTTTTTTCGTTTGGTTTTTTTTCGAGATTCAACGAGAACTGGGTTATTTTATAAATTTCTTGGTGTGTAGGTAAGGAATGGCGCAGATTTTGCTACATGGAACGCTTCACGTCACGATCTATGAGGTTGATAAGCTGCACGGTGAAGGTGGCCATTTCTTCCGCAAGGTATACACTTTATGGTTTCCGTTCTTTTATATTTGTTTGACTATATTATTGGATCCAAATTGATTATGGGGATTTGAGTGGTTTTTTTTATTCTACTTTTCTCTTTTCCCTGCAAATTCGTAAATATTCTGATCAAGATCTCTGGAATGCTACAGTAAAATCTGTGTGGAAGAAGAAAATGCTATCATTTGTTTATTATGATCCTAACGAAAGTCATATGTACTTTTAAAAGATAAAGGAATAGTCAGGAACTGGTGATTCTTTCGAACTAAAATATCAAAGAAACGTGGATAGACAATTTATCTTTTAAACTAGCAGTATTAAGCACTGTTGAAGTATTTAACTCTGTTTCGATCATTTCCTGCCTTGTTTTCTGATCCTTCTAAGCAATTCAATCATGCATCATATTTAACTGCTAAACAAAGCTGTGTGGTAGTTTCTTCATATCGTGTCCTGCATTTCCTGCTAATACTTGTCACGTGTGTAATTTTTGGTAGTTTTATTGCTATCTATGCAATTTCTATTTCTTTGCTGCGCATACCATTGTTCTTTTCTCTTATGACTTGCTTTTCAACAACAATGCTAATGCACAATAGTTGCTTTCCAACTGATAACGTCTTATGTGCTTATTTCTGCATCGTTGGTCTAAAAGTTTATCTGCAAACTCAGACCATCTTCTGTTGCTAAATATCAACATTGTCTCGAGTATAAGTTATTTATATATGAGTTTCATAAAATTGCATTATCTGGATGTTAATTTGGTTTGACATTGACATCCACTGATTATAAGTTATCCTACTATGATTTTCTTGTTTCTATCATTTCATTTTTTTTTGTAAACATTTTTACCTCATTTGAGTTAAGAAAGCAAAAGCTTGAAGCATAATGCAATGTTATTGTTATATTCCAGAAGATCATGAATGTTCATAATAATCTTGTGGAAAACAGGTGCTTTTGTTTTTATTCTATTCCCTTGGAATCCAGTGTCTCTTTGCCTTAATTAATTATCTCAGCTATCATTTACGCTTAGCTTTATCTGAATCATAGAGGTCGGTGTGAATCTTTCTCCAGAAAAGGGATTTAAGATTTGAATGCTGTGTATCTTTTTATACTCCTACTTTACTCTTATGGAAAGCTGTCTCTTCTTTTAGCTCAGCAATTTCTGTTGTGCTGCTCTAATTGATTGAGACGTATAGTCTCCACCTGATCGTTTATGCTTCGCAATGCACACCATAATTGCATGGCACTTTTATTTATTTAATTTGTGAATGTTTAGTGTCTCATAAGTTGTACTCATTCAAGGTTGTTTCCCTCTTACTTTATAGTATTTATGCTTGCAGATATATGTCCAGAGAACTCAAAAGTGCCATATAATTCTTCCTATTTGTTTGCTTATAACTTGTGGAAAATAATGAGATTTTTCTTATGTCCATTGGGTACTTGATTTTCCATCTGTGTTGTCTTGCAAGATTAGTTCAGTTCAGTGATGGTTTTCCATGTTCCAGGAGGGCTGTATTAGTAGATCTTACTAAATTAGGAATTTCAATGTATCAACATAATAGTTGTTTTTTCCTTCATATATCTCAATCATGAAATTCCATCTTGTAGCTTGTGGAAAACATTGAGGAGACTGTTGGTGTTGGAAAAGGAGTTACCAAACTTTATGCAACTATTGATCTGGAAAAGGCTAGGGTTGGAAGGACCAGAATATTAGAAAAAGAAGCGTCCAAGCCCAGGTGGTATGAGTCTTTTCATATTTACTGTGCTCATCTGGCTTCAAATGTTATATTCACTGTCAAAGATGCCAACCCGATTGGAGCTACTTTAATTGGAAGAGCATATATACCCGTAGAAGAAATCTTGGGTGGGGAAGAATTGGATAGATGGGTTGAGATCTTGGATAAAGACAAAAATCCCATTCGTGGAGGTTCAAAGATCCATGTGAAGCTACAATACTTTGATGTGACAGATGACCGCAATTGGGGACGAGGTATTAGAAGTCCTAAATATCCTGGTGTTCCATACACATTTTTCTCACAGAGGCAAGGATGTAAGGTTTCTCTGTACCAGGATGCTCATGTTCCAGATAAATTTGTTCCTAGAATCCCTCTTGCTGGAGGCAGGAATTATGAGCCTCACAGATGTTGGGAAGATATATTTGATGCAATTACTAATGCTAAACACTTTATCTACATCACTGGCTGGTCTGTTTATACTGAAATTTCTCTGATAAGGGACTCTAGGAGGCCAAAGCCAGGTGGAGACATCACTATTGGTGAGCTGCTTAAGAAGAAGGCAAGTGAAGGTGTTAGGGTTCTTATGCTTATTTGGGATGACAGAACGTCTATCGAATTATTAAAAAAGGATGGATTGATGGGCACCCATGATGAAGAAACTGAAAACTATTTCCATAATACTGATGTGCATTGTGTTCTATGCCCCCGTAATCCTGATAATGGTGGAAGCTTTATTCAGGATATTCAAATCTCTACCATGTTCACTCATCACCAAAAGATTGTTGTGGTGGATAGTGAAATGCCTAGTGGAGGATCACAGCAAAGGAGAATTGTAAGTTTTGTTGGGGGTATCGATATATGTGATGGGAGATATGACACAGCCTTTCACTCACTTTTCAGGACATTGGACACTGTGCATCATGATGATTTCCACCAACCAAACTTTCCTGGGGCATCAATCACAAAAGGTGGTCCCAGAGAACCTTGGCATGACATCCACTCTCGATTAGAAGGTCCCATTGCTTGGGATGTCTTATTTAATTTTGAGCAGAGATGGAGAAAGCAAGGTGGTAAGGATCTACTTGTTAAGCTGAGAGAACTTGATGATGTCTTTATTACCCCATCGCCTGTTATGTTCCCTGATGATCACGATACATGGAATGTTCAATTATTCAGATCCATTGATGGAGGAGCTGCTTTTGGCTTCCCTGAGACACCTGAAGATGCAGCCAGAGCTGGGCTTGTGAGTGGGAAGGATAACATCATTGATCGAAGCATTCAGGATGCTTATATTAATGCTATTCGGCGTGCAAAAAATTTCATTTATATTGAAAATCAATATTTCCTAGGAAGCTCTTATGCATGGAGTGCGGGTGATATTAAACCTGAGGACATTGGGGCTTTGCATGTAATTCCAAAAGAACTTTCACTTAAGATTGTCAGTAAGATTGAAGCAGGGGAGAGATTTACTGTTTATGTTGTCGTTCCATTGTGGCCAGAGGGAATCCCAGAGAGTGGATCAGTTCAAGCAATATTAGATTGGCAGAGGAGGACTTTGGAGATGATGTACAAGGATGTTATTCAGGCTCTTAAAGCTAAGGGTATTGAGGAGGATCCTCGGAACTATTTGACATTTTTCTGCCTTGGAAACAGGGAGGTAAAGAAGCCTGGAGAATATGAGCCTTCAGAAAAACCAGAGGAAGATTCTGATTACATCAGAGCCCAACAAGCTCGGCGCTTCATGATCTATGTTCATGCCAAGATGATGATTGGTAAGAGTGCCGCCAAAAACTTTACTAACCTCATTTTTTAACCTATCTAGTTTTTCAATTTATGCTTAAGTGTAGATTTATTGGTTATCAGATAATCTATGAGGACAAAGGCACAACTATTTCAAACTTGCTCTATTTGGTTTTATGTAAATTTTCTTGCTAATCTTCAAATGTTTTATACAGTGCCATGTAATGGAGTTGACTTATTATTATATTTTGCAGTTGATGATGAATACATAATTGTCGGGTCAGCTAACATCAATCAGCGATCAATGGATGGTTCCAGGGATTCTGAGATAGCCATGGGAGCCTACCAACCATATCATTTGTCAAACAGGGAACCAGCACGTGGACAGATCCATGGGTTCCGTATGTCACTGTGGTATGAGCACCTTGGTACGCTCGACGAATCATTCCTACAGCCAGAAAGTGAGGAGTGTGTGAGGAAGGTGAATCAGTTGGCTGACAAGTATTGGGATCTATATTCAAATGAGTCACTTGAACATGACCTTCCAGGTCACTTGCTCCGCTATCCTTTTGGGGTTGCCAGCGAAGGAGAAATTACTGAGCTTCCAGGATTTCAGTTTTTCCCTGACACAAAAGCTCGTATCCTGGGTGCCAAATCCGACTACATGCCTCCAGTCCTTACTACTTAGTGTGTTCTTTCCTACTTGTTAAGTTTTTTCTCCATGTGCTGGCCCTTTATGTCTTTACCTTCCTCTTTGCTTTTACAGTACTCTATGTAATACTCTATTTATAGTAGTAGGATAATAATTCTGCTGGTCTCATAACCTGCTTAGATGTGTATTTGGTTCTGTGAGAGGATGTTCGTAGCAGGTTTCTAGTGGTTTGGTAATTGCAGTGTTGTATTTGGTGTTGACTGATATATGAATTTATGGGTTGTGTTTATTTCTTTGTTCTTTTGAATTACCTTGTGCTAGTCTCTTTTGATTGCGATGCTTCTATTTGGAGAATTTAGGCGCAACCGTTCAAACTATTTTGGTATCCTGAGCATCTAACCGTTTTTCCAAGTAAAAATAGCATATTTTTAACATATATTGACTGGATAAACTAAATTGGCAATAGTTTTTCTTTTTCTTTTTTTTTTTCTTTGTGATAAATTTGGTAGGAAAAGATGAACCTGATATTGTGATACACATTTTAGGTGGGAAAGCAGCTGTCCATGGACGCAATTACAGTTCATGTGTCATCTTCTAAGATCAAGATTTTACAATTTAAAAAAAAACAATTAAAGAGGAAACAACAACAACAACAACAAAAAGAAAAAAGAAGAAGAAGGAAAGTTTGACTTGGAAAAGAAAATTGACAGCCAGCAGCATCCTTTCTTCTATTTGTTTGGTTGGACAAACGTCAGGGTCTCTATTTTATCGTAGCGTAAACCAGAACCAAACAACACTCACCATGCACGTGTCACAACTCACAAGACACGTGGCAGATCCTATTGCAATGATTGCATTCTGTTTGCAAGTGACAGGTGTCGAGAGCGTCAAATTAGAGTGCACCCATACTAGACGCGTGGTGGTCGGCATTCTTGCTCAAGTGGACCTCTAAAATATACAGGTAGATCACTTACCACTTATTTTCAATCTCAAAAAAAGAATTTGTCACTGCTAATGATGGTTATAGTGTGATGTATGTTAAATGATTAATGTTAATTGAATATTTTATTATATATTACTTTTTTTATATAAAAAACTAATTAAAAAGTAATATTTTTGAAATATTTATTTAAATTATCAAATATCAATACTAAAAATTATATTTTTCTGCAAAAGTTGTAGCCAAATCTGCTTTTTCCAATACTATTTCCATATTCAATTTCTGTCCCATCCACATAATTACATAAGAAAAAATATCATACTTTCAACTAAAAAAAATACAGTAAGTTTGATTTTTAAATAATAAATTGAGCCAAAAATAAACTTTTCAAAATGATGAATTTTGATCGATTCATTTAAATAAAAAAATATTTGATTTTAAAATTTTAAGTGGAAGCAAAAAGGGAGACTTACTGATTTTGTTATAAACTAAAAAAATGTTGATTCATCCAGTGATTTTTCGAACTTGTTAATTATACAACACGTTCATTTATAATTATTTGGCATATCTTTATAGCTTATAGATGCATATGCTATTACAATATTTGTCATATATTTATAGTTTATAGTACTCCCAAACACTTTATTTCTCAGAAACCCTACAATGTCTTTAATGTGGCAGTATATTGTTGGCTCAGAAATAACAGTTCTTCATCAGTTCCCACACGTTATCCGAGCTACAAGTTTGACTATTCCTTTTCTCCACGAGTCCATTTAAGACTGCAAAGTTGACCGCTGATTGATTTCACACGGAACCCTCTTTTTCTCCAACTGTTGCACTCGGAAAAAAAACAAAAAAATTATAGAAAGCAAACTCTTTATTTAGAATTGTATAAAATTTGTATTTTATTATAAATAAAAATTAGTTTATTATAACTAAATATTAATTATTATTATAAAATTAAATATTAATTTATTATAAAATTACACTGTAGCTCTTCCCAAAACAACAAATACAAAAAGGAAGAAAAAGCCAAACCAAACCCAACAAACCCACATCGAAACCAACGTTGTACAATACCCTCTCTTTCCCATCTGACTTCTCTCTCTTTCCTATTTCATAAAGCAACGGAGAAATCCAGATGCTCACGCACGCCTATTAATTAAAGCAATAAACTCCCCTGCCTTCCTCACATTTTTCTTTTTATATTATTCTGTTTTCCCATTTGCATTTCCTAAATCTTATTTCGGTTCTCTTATTATCATTCATTCTCTTTCTACGGAACCCAACCCACCCTTTATATATAATATACACAGGTCCTACCGTACAGTGTATTAAACGTAATTTCAAATAGTCCTCTGATTGTCGTTTTTGGTCTGGCTTTACTTGCCCCACCATGTCTTCGGTGTTGAGCTCGCAAGGTTTGGTACTAGCCACCGCTATGGCTGTTTCAAGTACGGTTCTTTTTCTTGCTTTTTCTCGGCCCAAAACTGCTTTCCCACCAACCCAATTTTCTGGGAATTGTAATAATTCCCAGCAGCCAACGAAACATGTCCTACGTTCTTGTTTGTGTTCAGGTAAAAATTGGTTCATTTATATATATATATATATTTGATCTTATATATATGAGAGAGAATCGAGTAGCTTAATTTGTTGATGTGGTAATTTTGTTTAGGTGATAATAAAAAGAGGGAGCAGAGGAAGAAAAAGAAAGTACAATTCGCAGAGAATGTGAAGGAACCGAGTAGCAATGGCGAAGAATTCAGGAAGCAGCGCAAGAAGACAAGCAAAAGCGAAACGAGTTGCAGAAACCAAGTGTCTGGAATCCGAGGAATGCCTGCGAATCGGATTGCATTGTACAATGGAATTCTCAGAGATCGTGTCAATAGGATGGAATGCTCCTCTTGATCATCGTCGACTTTCTTTTCTTTCTTTCTAATTTCTTTTCTTTTTTTTCCGTGGTTTTTAGCGGACCAGAGAAAAATCTTTATTTTCTGTGGCTGTAAGGACTTGAACTTTTGTACAATTTAGGGGTTTAACGTTTTAAAGAAAAATAAAATAAAAAATAGAAGTATTTCCTTATGATCCATTAGTTTCACGGGTATATCAATCTCACACACATACACACACACACACACACACACATATATATATAGAGATTTATAATTATTTTGCTATTTGCTAAATTATTTCTTACTTTTAATTTACTCCGTTACTTTTTAATTGTTAAAGTCTGTAATTATTTGTTTTTGAATTTTAAAACTGACAAATATGTTTCTTATTAATTTTAATTTTACTATAATAATTTTTATCATTATTAACTATTAAATAATATTTTTTTATATTTTTTTTATGTTCAACGTCAACAAAAATAATTTTATTTTTCTCGTTCTATTTTTATTTTTTTAAAATATTTGAAAAAATAAAAAAGCAAAAAACATATGCTTTTAAAAATTAAAAAACAAGATAGAAATCAAAATTTTATTATATAAAAATGATTTTTAAGTTTGATATGTGTTTATAAGAGTTAAAAAATATAGTATTGGATGAATAGTTATTTTTATACATGAATTAGATTTGAAAATTATTTTTATAAAATAATTTTTTTAATTTTTTTTCTAATTTTTTAATTTCAAAAATTTAATACTCTTTTCATTTTAAACTTTTTTTGAAAAAGAAATAAATATATAAATAAAAATTATCACAGTTAACATTGCACATACAAAATATATAAAAAAAATATTATTTAGTATTTAATAATGATTAAAAATACTGAAACACTCTAAAAATGAATAAAAAACATAAAATTTTAAAAGTCAAGGCAAAAATTTGATGGCTGTTTTTTTTTTTTTATATTTGTTTGTTTGACTCATTTATTTATTTTTTCCACGTGAATCGTATTTTATTTGTTGAACTTGATATATGAGATTCCATCACATCATCAAATATTCTAAAACTTTTTTAACATTTTAATAATTGTATATATGTGAGATTGTATTTCTTTATGTTTTTTGGCCTGCTAAAAATTCTGATTAAAAACAATAACAAACAAAAAATAAATTTTATTTGTTCTAAAGTTGTTTAGAATGTTTTAGTCATCCAACAAATCCGAGGTCTTTTTCTTCAAATTTTACAGTGTATCAAGTTCAGGAATTTTTTTTAGAGTATAATTAGTACTTCGCGGCTACATCATTCTTCCCTTTTCATATAAAAAATTTATTCTTAAGCTCGATTTTGAAATTAAAAATTTTCATTCCTGAAATATTTAAAATATTTCAATTTTGCTAGTTTTTTAGCACTGTAGAATCCATAAAGTTGGAACAAATTTAAAATTATGACCAGTAAACTCTATGTAAGTCACTAAATCAAATAAAAATTTGAAACTTTCAAATAATAATTTTGAATTTCAATAAAATCAATTTAATAAAATTTAATTTTCTCTGACATTCTTCTTACGGAAATCAGTCATCAAACAACTTTATTCTCCAGAAAATCACAAACTCGATCGGAAAAAGTTATGATTTTTTAGTCACCACTCGGGTGGGGTAACCCCAAATTAATCCGTATGTTGTTGCAGGTGTAAGATCTTGTTCTATTCATAGTTTTTGTTATGCATTTCTGAAGTGACATTTTGGCTGTAATATGAAAAATATCAATTTGGCTCTGATATTAACTGATGCAGTGTATAATCGTGGACCAATGATAAAATTTCACAAATACATATAATGATTATATCTATTGATTGCTCACAAATAATTTAGAATTATAAATTATAACATGTTGATTATGCAGTGGATACTAATAAATTGATAAATTTTTAAAAAAGTTAAAATTTAATTAANTTTTTTTATAAACTTCGAAGTCGTAAATATACAGGCCACATAATAAAACACTAAAACATAAAAATTAAAATATTCAAAAAATTAAAAAAGAAAAAATCTAATATTTTTCCAATTAGTCTAACAACTACTAAATTAAAATAAATTATATTAAATGTAACATCTATTTTCCTAACTAAACCTAACATTTAAATTTAAATACTAATAACTAATATTTTACTATAAATGAAATACATGAAATCCAATATATTATGTTTTGCCGCTATATATGTATTTTTTTGGGTCAATTGATACTGATATCGAAGTATTACATTTCATTTTCTAATCCGGTTTGAATTGAATGGGTCCAGCGCAAATTTATTCCATACACAACACTCGAATTTGAAATTTTACTTAAAAAAAAAATGGTCAACCATCAATTCCAACATGCGTTGGTTGCCGCTATATTATTTAACAAATGAATAACTAATTCTATAATTATCACATTGATATATGATGTGAGTGGACTCACATGTATATATTACAAATTTTAGATTTGAATCTTGTGTTCTATTTTTTTTTTTAATTTGTTCATTGTCTCTATTCATTAATAATATAATATCATCTCATTTAGAACATTAACAAACGATATATAATAAATTAAGTGAAAAAATAATTAATTTTGAAGATGGATTGAAATTCTATGATTATACAGATTTCAAAGGGTTGCATAAATAAGAGTGGGTTATTTGGAATGATGAATTTTTTTTATCTGCAGATAATTTAATGAAAATTGGGAGTTGCCCATGAAAAAGAATATTGTTACAACTTACAAACTCCAAAAATCAAAATCCAAAACCTATAAGTAATTTTGCAATATATGCAAAGTGGGCATGAAAATGGTGTTTGGCTTTGCATGCCCAGATGGCCATAACCCATTACTGCTGCTGTATTAATTGACCATGGGCAACAAATTGATACTAAAATTAGGAACCAAAACAAAGAAATGACCACCGCAATTAATTTTCAATTGATTTTGAGTATTTCAGGGCAACCATCTTGGAACCAGAGAGGAGTTGAGGCCCTCAATCATTAAAAAAGAAAGTTAGTTGTATGAGGGATGGCCAAAACAGCACAACACAACCAATATGACTTAACCATCTCTAATGGACAATAACATTTCATTAAGGGCCACGGGGAGAAGAGAAATAGTTATCAATTAGCTGCTAGCATTAACAATATTCTAACATCATCGAGTATTAGTCATTCAAACAGCAATTTGTTAGCTTTTAAGCGAGTAATTTAGTAATTTCAAAACTAAAAATTAATTTTTTGGTGATTTTCTTTTGACTTTTTGTTTTGCTTGTAAAGTATAACTGACTTGAGTGACTTGTATGTTCTTTGAACATTATCCTATTTATAGTCTGTTTAATTTGTGACTTTAGAGTTTTGAAATGCAGTAGATTGGAATAATCGTTATACAAGGTAATAGTAATATTGCCTTTTTCATAAAGGCCAAAACAATTAAAAATGAAAAAAGAAAGAAAAAAAGATGGATTATAAAGCATATCGAATACTTTGCCAATCAGGCTTACTTTATAGATAGTTAAAGCATCTCTAATAAAATGTATATTGTTTAAATTAACATGCCAGATAAATATATATAGACATTATTTTGAAAAAATATTTTAAAATAGAAATGTTTATAATGAATGTCGAACTGGCGTGACTTTAATATTGTCAAGGTGAATGTCTACTCCTGGAGACTCTGTCAAACATTGTCAAGTTTTCAAAAAAATAAAATTTTTCTTAAAAATCTGATTTGTTCAAAAACTAAAAATTCTTAATAAAATTTATAATTAATTAATAACTATAAATAATTTTTGTGTATATTATTATTGGAGAATAATTTTTACATTTACTGTGCATTTATGCCACATTAATTTAAACAAAATTTATTTTTATGCTACATATATAGCAATCAATATTCTTTATTGGAGATCCAAGTCACTACCAATGATTATATGACTTAAATTAGTAAAAAAAAAAAATACATTGATTTGTAATTTGGACTCAAAGGGTCTCTCCAATGAGTTAGAGTTTTTTTTTTTTGGGTAATAAGTTAGAGTTTGGTATAAAAGCCTTAAACCACACAGACTTGACTCATTTAGAACTCAATTGATAAATAAGCTATATATATTCACCAACCAATGCAATTTTATATTTTTCAGGCACGTTTCTCTATAAAGTGACAAAGTAATGGGCGTTTTTCTTTTTTTTGGGTAATAACAGATTAATGGTCTCAGATAATATATTTTTAGATATCATGAGAAGAGAATTTTACTTTATTTTTTAAATATTTTATCTTTATTTATAAGTAAAATTAATTTCACCTGCTCTATAGAAATATGAAATTCCTAAATTTTTGTCTTTAAAGTCAAAAATATATGATAAAAAAAAATATTCAAAAAAAAAACTGAGGTTCACATGTAAGTCTATCTCATATATCTCGTGCAATATTATTACTTTTTCAAATTAAGTTTGCAATAGTATTATTTTTTTTCCCAATTTTTTTTTATGGCTACAAAATCTAATAATTCAAGTGAATACCCAATCATAGGGCTTATGTTTGTCAAAAAAATCACAGGGCTTATGTTCTAATTTTTCAAGCAAGTCCCACCGACCACTTGAAGGATTTATACATTTTTTTTTTGGTCACAGAAGGATGTATACATTATTTGAGTAGGTGATTTTAACTAAAATGGATGTTTAATATTATAATTTCTATAACTATTCCGATTGTCAATGCCAACTAATTAGGGTTGGCTGTAAAATTTGATAATCTTAGATTACTAGTTTATTTGGAGGATACATTATATGGAATAATTGCAAAAGTGCTCTCTCCACTTTGGTATTTTGGACTTAATTAGTTACCAATGATTTTGTTTATTCTATTACATAATTGAAAACTTGTAAGAATTTATTAAAAAACATAGTATAATTGCGGTGTCTATTTTTTTTTTTGTAAATATTTTGTCTATCAAATTAAATTTAATATTCTTTAAAATAAAAATTAAAAGGTTTAGTGAAAATTTCGTATACTCATTTATTTATACAGAGATAAATTTTATTTACCTAAAAAAAAAGATATATTTTATTAAAAGTTTTAATTTAAAAAAGGGCAAATTTCAAATACATTTCCCTTAGTATAGTATAATTCCAAATCGAATCTGGTGGTTTCGTATAATGCATAAACCCTCGACCGTAAATTAACAACAGAAGGGTAATTTAGTCATTTAACCATTTATGTTAGTTGATTGACTGAAACAACATCTTTCTCGAGACGCATAGTGAAACTTCTTCAACAAGTTTCTTTTTCTTCCTTTGTTTAAAAAAAAACCCTGACACACTTGAGAGAATAAATATTTTTGAGCCAAAATTTTCCCCATTTTCACCAAACCTGTACGCCTAAATCTTATCACAAACAATCAGTTTTAATCCATAATACAAAAAAAGAAGAAGAAGAGACAAGATGGTTGGTATTCCACTGCAAAAACGAAGCATCGTAAGTTGTTCTTTTCTCATTTTTTTAGTTTGTTTTCTTTGGTTTAGGGTTCTCGAATCAATAAGTTTTTTGTTCCTCTGTATTTGTATAATTCCATGCTAACTAATTTTTGAAAAGTTTTGTTATGTGATTTTGAAGAAATTTTTGGCATTCATCTCTTAGTTTTACTGTTTCTGTAATTTTTATGTTTTCAGAAAAGAGAATGGGTTTTGTTTTCGGGTTGACATTGAAATTTCGAGTTCTAATATCTTTTTGCTTTTGCTTATGGAAATGCATATATTGTTTGGCTTCCAATGCAATATTGTTTTGTTATTAAGTGTTTATGGAAATGCAATATTGTTTTGTTATTATCTAATTATGGAAATGCAAATGCAGATAACTGTTTGGTTATAGGAGGTTATGGTTGTTTTGGATATTTTTGTATAGTTGTTTGGTTATATGTTTAAGGATTGCTTGTGTTTAATGGTGACTGAATTTTTATACTTGTCTTTGTTTTGACATTTTTTAGAGAGTCGTGTGGACATTTCTTATTATGGTATACTTTTTAGGGTGCCAATATGACCCAATTAAGATGGAGGATGATAAGTATAGTATAGTTTGTTTGTGCAATATGGCCCAATTATAAGACCATTATATCTTCTGAAAGAGAGTTAATGGAATTGTTTTCTAAGTTTAGGGAAAGAAATTTAGAACTTATCCATTTTGAGTGCACTTTTCTTCCATTGCAAGCTACTCATCCAGATGAGATATTTTCTGCACATTTAGTCCCAAAACCTACCCAACCAGAGACCCAACCATATAATGACCCCCAATATAATGACCCTACTGAAAATATTAAGTCATATAGCCCAATCATTGATCCTCATTTATTGGCTAACAGTGACAGTGTTATTGATGGTATTGACACTGTTACATATCTTGCCAATGTACCTTGCCAAAGCCCTATTGAATTACCAAGTCAGTCCTCTATTAAATCACTCTACCAACCTGAACATGTTTCCCAATCTGAATCTGTTTCCCAACAAAATCCTAACTTTGATAATGAGTTTGATTCGGATGAGGAGTTTGAATAGATTGAAGATGAAAGAGAAGAAGAAGAAGAATGATGAATGCTATTAAGTGTAGTTGCATTGGATGCCAATAGTGGTCTGTTTCCACTGGCCGTGGCTATTTGTGATGGTGAGAAGCTGGATAGTTGGGGTTGGTTTCTGCAATTACTGATGGAGTACATTGGGGTACAAAATAGGAGGCTGATAACTTTTATGAGCGATATGTAGAAAAAGGATTTTGAGTGCTTTGGCTATCCATTTTCCCAATTCACCAGTTAGATTTTGCATGAGACACATTTTTGTTAATTTTAAGAACAAATTTCCTGGTGTTATGGTGGGGAAATTTTTCTGGAGGGCTGCCAGATCCACAAATCCAAAGGACTTTGGGCATTTAATGGAATAAATTAGGATTATAAGTCAGGAATCGTATGACTGTATCCAAAAAATTCCACCTTGTCATTGGAGTAGACATCTGTTTGATGTGGCAGAAAAGAATGACCACTGTACCAACAACATGACTGAGTCTTGGTATAGTCAGCTTAGCATGGAAATGCGTGGGCCAGTGTTATCATTGCTGGAGTAAATTAGAAGAAAAGTAATGAAAAAGATCTAGAAAAGGAAGAATCAGGCAACTAAGTGGACTACATTAGTTCCTCCTATAGTCTTGAAGAAGATTGAGTAAATACATAAGGTCAAGAGACATTTAGAGGTGATTTGGGCAATAGATAATGAATTTGAAGTTATTGATGAGACCACAGTTTCAATCATTGATCTGGGCAAAACAACCTATCAATGTGGAGGTTGGCAGATAAGTGGATTCTTTGCAAGCATGCCATGACATGCATTATGTACAAGAGAGAAAAACCCTACTGAGTATGTTGATATCAACTTGAAAACATCTACATACTTGCATACTTACTACAACATTGTAATCCACCCAATTTCAGATGAAAGCTTGTGGCCGGATGTTGAAGTTGAATCTGTATTACCACCAGATAAAATAAAGTTGCCTGGTAGGCCAAAAATTTGTATAAGGAAATAACCAGATGAGCCAGCAAAGAATACTAGATCCTTTACTTTGAAATATCGCATATGCAAAGATCTTGGTCATAATATAAGAAACTGTTCAAAAAATTTAAAGAGATCAAAGACCACTGGAGTATTTTTATCACTTCATTATTTATTGTTTACACAACTTTATGAATACTAACCTTTATTAAAATTTAAATTTCTTTTCATACTATTTCTCTTATTTTTGTAGCAAGGAGATGGGGAAGCATGTCTTTTAAGACAGCAGCAACACCATGCTTGGCTGCTGCCTTTTGTCATCAAGTGAGTGCATGGCTATTGAATGATTTTTTTTTTTATGCTGTGCAATTATGTATTTTTGGACCATTTTATGTTATTGTAACTACTTGAAAACTGTAAATGGAAATGATGTAAATGGAATTAGATGGGCTATGCAGAAAATTATTTTTTTTAGTCATATAGCTTAGGATGGATATATATGACTGTAGCTGTAACTTATTTTTTTTTTGTTTGAAGGCATATCATGAAAATAGTTAGTGATGGCCTTTAAAGTGATTAATGAAGACAAATCCTCTATATTTATAGAAATCTAGATTATAACTGTAATATTCACTTGATCAAATTTACTTCAATATATTTTGTTTTTACTTTATTCTGTAACTTTCATTGCAAATGTACAGAGTATTTTGTATACTTTACCTTTTTACACATGGACAGAGTATTAAGTCAAGAGAATTTATACGTTATATGAAACCACACAATATCCTATAGTAAAGGGTATATTTGAAATTTTCCCTTTAAAAAAACACTGTCATCCATATATAATGGGTTGTACGACATTAGAGGTCTCTTTCTCCATTTTGACAGAGAAGAAGAAAGCAAGGGCCATCCCATCCCATCAGTGGCGGCAACCGCCGAGCTACGTCTGAAGCTGGTGGGTGGTTGGGAATTGGGGCTTTGGTTTTGATTTCAATCGATTCGGATTAGGACCGACGAAACAACACGGGTTAGTTTTTTATTTTTTCTGTAAGTTTTGACGAAATCGCATCTTAGTTTCTCTTATTTTTCCTGGTTATGAACGATCATTATTCATTTTGAGGAATCTCTGAAGGATCTCTATGGTCTTTTGATTTCCTTTTACAGGTTTCTAGCTTTCGGATTGGATTGGATTGGATTGGATTGGATTAATTTTATATTTATAGGAAAATTCCTAGCTTTTAGATCCGTTCTAGCGCTCGGGATTTTCCTTATACTGCACGGATGGGGTAAGCTTTCCGATTCCCGTTTTGTATTTGGAATATTTATTAGATTTCTTGGTTCAGTGAATGAATTTCAGGCTCCGTTTTGAGGTGGTTTGAAATCCTTTTGCGCCAAATGGAATCCACTGGAATTAATTGCCGTAATGTTTTTAGGAAAAAAAGAAGAAGGAAAAATAAAAAGCGAGATAGAAATGGAAAAAAATAAGTTTTAGTTTGGTTAAAACCATGGAGGATAATAAATAAAGTATCTAAATGACCGGGATATGGGCTTGTTCAAAGTATAATAAGATGTAAATATTTGGCATTTTTTTAACCATAATTCCTACTGAATAGGAATTTGAGAATCTTAGCTCAGTAAAAAAGTAACATTTCCATAACTTATTTAAGCTGCATTTATTTTCACAAAGATAAACAAAAACTATAAGTACTAGGATGAAGGAGGTTTTTGTGTATCCTTTTGGATAAACACCGTTAATCATGTTCAAATTTTTCGAGATTCGGAATCAGGATTGTAACTTTTATGAACAAAGAAATGGAGATGATTGAAAATGCGAACACTTTGGCTACCCCAGGATAGCATGTTATCCGCACATTTTATCGAGTCAACTAGATTTCTTATTACAATTGTAAGAATGTGATTTTGGGTCCCCGATTATAGTATTCACAAGTGAAGGTGGGATTCCAGGCTTTTTAATCTATAAGCAGGCTGTCATATTCTTCATTTATACTTTCATGCGTGTGATTATTATTAAATTACAATCTAGCGCCACTGGATTAATAATTTCAAACATGTGAGAGGTAGACTAGAATTGAGACTTTTAACATTCCCTTTGCGTATGAGCTAGGATGTGGGGGAAAGACAACGAATGTGTGGTGAAAGACAAACAAAAACCCACAAACAAATCCCAAGGAACAAGCAAGTGAAAGATGAATTAATGCATGAAAACGGACACTACTAGATATTGAATCTACGACATGCAGCTTTGATACTATAATAAATTATCACTTCTCCCAAAACTTTAAACTAATAAGAGGTGGATTATCAAATTTTATTTTATTTTATATTTTTCTCTAATACTTTCATTCACACGTAGGCCCGCATCAATTTTGGGTTCATTTTGGATCCTTAATGTGTGTTTGAACCTAGGACCTCAATGTTCTTTGACTATCTTTGGCTTTGATATCATATTAAACCATCAAGTATCATTGTTTTTGTAAGTTCAAACTTGTGAGATGTGGACTTGAATTGGGTTATATACTTTTACAATTATAAATCTTATTCATAACTTTTTTGTGTTTTTGGTAGCTGATATTATCCAACTGTATGATTTTATGTGATTTATAACAGAATTAGATGTGTTTTGTAACAGAGCAGTGGTTGTCTATCATGCCATAATAAGCCCAAACCAATTACTTTAGTGGATACACCACCAAAGGGACTGTCTAATCAAGCTCAGACAGTGAGGAAACCTAGCATATCAGAGGATTTTTGGACCACTAGTACACTTGATATGGAAAACAGTGCAGTTATGTCACAGGGAAGTATCTCATCAATCAGCACAAGCAACCAGACAATTGATCCCAATAATGGTGCTGGCGGTGCTACCACCACTTCTGAATTTGTAAATCATGGCAAGTACTCGCTGTTATATTTAGATTCGCATGTCCATGTGATGTGCAAGAAGTCTGCATACACCTTGTGCAATGGACGTTTGTTAGTAACCATGTTAAATAATTGACATGGAAACTTGGTTGCAGGTTTTCTTCACTGGAACCAAACTAGGCAGCGTTGGGTAGGGAATAAAAGGTCTGAGAGCCGTGTGCAACAGATTAGAGAACCCAAATTAAGGTGAGTTATTCCTGGGTTTTATGAATTACTAAAAAGTTTAATACCACTGCTATGTATAAAGTTGCAGTATTTACTCTTGGGTTTATAAGGTAAACAAGTTACACCCTCATTTTATAGTTAATTGGCTTTAGTTTTAGTACAGCACCTTCTCCTTTCCTACTTGTCTCCAATTGTCCTGATTCTGAAAAATATGCGTTGGCATTTAAATTTTATTTTAAGGTATTTTTATTAAAACTTTCTTTATTTTATGTCTATGATTCTACACTGCAAGTTTGATTGTTTGCAGAAAGTACGGAACTTGTATTTGAATGCATAATCTTCCGTAAAGTAGTAATTAATTATTATAATCTACTTCGTGTATTCTCTCCAGCACTCATTCACTCTGCATGGTTAAATCATTCTGGCTTTGCAGTTGGAATGCAACATATGAAAGTTTACTAGGGAGCAACAAGCCTTTCCCGCAGCCTATCCCTCTCGGTGTAAGTGTTCATCCCCTGCATGCCCTATGCAATCCTGATAACGAACTTGCTTTATTATCTAAAATGCTTGTTGGAATGGGAATTAACAGGAAATGGTAGATTTTCTTGTGGATATTTGGGAGCAAGACGGAATGTATGATTGAAGAGCAGAGGCAGTTTGGTAGTTGTGAAAACTGGTCCAAACTTTTGTAAGAATTGTTGTTGGTGCCGTGGGAAATGGTTGATGGAAGCGGCAGAGCCGCTTGTATATCAATGTAGCACATATAGCATGCCTGTCCTGGATATCAACCGCAGAGGCCTTTTAGATATGCGATTGTATTGCATTTTGAAACTCAATTATGGAACTAGCTCTTTCCGCTGTCCACGGCGGCAGTTTTGCAAAAGTTCATTCCTCTTATTTTTGGGTCCTCGATATGAAAAGCTTCCAACGTTTTCTTTGAATGGTCGTCTCGGGTTTTTTATTTTTGTATTTTGGGTTTCATTGTGAAGGTTCTCGCGGTCTGGCTTTAATGGTGTTTAGACGATAAAAATTATAATTGAAATGAAATTTTTGCTGACAAACAGCATATTTTATAAGATAAAAAATTAAAGAAAGAAAAAAATGAGGAGAAAGAAAAAGAAAACATTGAGCCGCTTAGTTTTGTTTTGTTTTTTTTAAGGGAAAAGAAGGAAAAAAAAGAAAGACGTGGCATCAGATGCATTTTCCTCTAGAACACTCCACTCAAATTCGTTTGTCTTAATGGTTAATAGAATATTTGAGAAACACCGATAAGCTGACCAGACGATCTTTCTTATCTTCATTTCCATGCTATTTACCATATTTAAGTTTCTGATGTGTCTCAAAGTACTAACACCTCCCAGAACCCTCTCTCAGGCCTTTCTCCTACTGTCTCCAAACTCGAAGCTTCCAACTTTTCCTCTACCCTCTTTAAATTCTGCCACTTGTTTTATATCTTTCTCATCTCAACGGCAATCCAAAAAACAGAACAAAACCACCAAAATCACACATCGCTGTCCGTTCTTAGTTGCTTTCCCTTCAACTTAAAACACATAACTTTGTCAATGGCTTTGGCCCGTTTGGCTTTGAAGAATTTCCACCAAAAACTGTCATTTTCCCCATCTACTACCAGTGCTGCCGTGCAAAAACAGAGGTACTGGGCAAACAATGAGTTCGTGAAGAGGTTTGCCACAGCAGGCAGCGATAAAGTTTCTGATGAGAAATCAGAGTGCAAACAAGTTTCTGTCACCGAAGGTAATAAAAAGTCTAATAAGCTCTTCCCTAGAAGACAACGGAGGAGGGGCCTCTGGAGGAACACCGACCGCAACTTTTTACCTTCACTTTATGGTAACTATTGTCTCTATCTCCCTTAATTAGCTCATTGTATATATGCTCTAAAATTTATTTAATAAAGAAAGACAGAACCAATTAAGATGATCATATGGTGAAGCAAGAAGAAAACCCAAATCATAAATTTTATCCACATGGCGAAAGTATTTATTTCTGTGGTGTTTGTTTAATGTTGTAGAATTCTTTCCGTCTGGGCTTGGAGATGCAATGCTGCAAGCAACCGAGAACATCAACAGGGCGTTGAAGAACCTAAACTTGTCGCCTTGGTCGCTGTCTGGACGAGTTAAAGAGCAAGACGAATGCTACAAGTTGCGGTATGAGGTCCCGGGGGTTGGCAAAGAGGACGTGAAGATCACTGTTGCGGATGGGGTTTTGACAATAAAGGGCGAACACAAGGACGACAGGGAAGAAGAGTCGGACGACGAGTTTTGGTCTTCAAGGAGTTATGAATACTACAACACTAGCCTCCTATTGCCTGAGGATGCCAAATCCGATGACATTAAAGCAGAGCTCAAGGATGGGGTGCTCACCATAATCGTTCCTAGAACTGAGAAGCCCAAACAGGAAGCCAAAGAGGTTAAAATACATTGAGGCTGTGTTTGTATACTGAGAATTTAGTTTGTGTGTGTGTGTGTGGTTTTCTTGTTAACCAAGTCAATGTAAATGCCGATGCGAAAAGAATAAGATTCCTGCTATCTTTCTTTCTTGACATGGCTAATTTGTTGGATTCCAAATAAGGCATCTAAAAATAAAGTTTGGAAACTAGATTAACTGAAGCGGAAGTTGATTCAAGCAATTAGTTGAAGTTGTTGAGCAAGGCCTCAACAACCATGGATACAATCGAAGCTGGACTGGACTAGTTTAAGTCCAGCCCAATCATAGTTTGGCTATTTTGGCCCCAAGGATTTCAGGCCTCTGCTTAATATGATTTGGGTTTTCTTTGTCAAGACATTATGGTTTGGTACGGTAAATGAGACTAAATTTGGAGAAAAAGTTTGGTCCCGTATTTTATGTATGTGAATTCTATATGGCAGATTTTACAAATGTATGTAAAATTGGAGCTGTTCTATATGGGAAATATTTTTTCTAAAATTAAAGCCATTTTAGAAAAATGCTTAGTTTATAATTATTTTGCCTCCTTTTATTTTTATTTTTATTTTTTTGATCGAAATACGTCCCTTTATTTTGATTAAGTAGTTACAAGTAAAAATAATAAAAGGTCCATTAATCTTTTCCCATGAGGCCAGACCTTTTTTCTGCAAATAATCCTTTACAATCGATATTCACCGGAAAAAAAATCCTTTATTTACAATAATCGATCAATCAATGTCAATTTGCTAAAAGTTGCTTCATTTTAAGCCAAATAAAGCCCATTTCCAATGAAACGTTCCCTCTTGTCCAGCTTTGTCTGAGGGACAGAGACTGGCCCACGAAAAGACCACTGACTTTCTGACACGTGTCGGCTGTAAGGAGTGACGTTGTGCTTATGATTTGAACAGTTAGTACACAGTACACATGAGACGCGTGAGGAAGCGTCTTTTCCTTCTTACTTTTCTTTGTATCTTTCTTTTCTCCTACGTACAATACCATACGGATTTTTCAGAGTGCTTTCTTGGTTGCCGTTTGATGCAATTTTATTGATCGTAGATCGTGGACGTAAAATCAGCATCGTTTGTAGGTCTCTCATCTCTCTAAGTGAAAAGAAGTTCATGAAGATATTTGAGCCGTGGCTGCTTAATTCTTTATTTCTAATTATATTATTTTAATTTATTATTGTGGGATGTTATATGTATAATTATTAATTATTAAATTTATTATAGATGATGATTAAAAATAACATAAATAATATAGCTTACATATAATATGTTTTTTTTAAAACTTGCAAATTGCAATTGATTAACATTATTTTTATTTTTATTTAAGAAATAATGGAATGAGCAAAAAAGAAAATACATAAATTATACACTTTTTTATTTTTATTTTTATTTTCAATTTGCCCAGATGAATCGTTTGGAACCTGAGTCGCTTCCCTAAAACATTACATTTCCTAAACTTTTAAGAAATAAGGCAAACAAAGAAAGGAAGGTGAGCATAAAGCGGATAGAGTATATTTGACTCTGTCTCCGCGTGTTTTGAAACTACCATTTCATGAAATAGAAATAGTGATTAAGATGGAAATAATATTTTTTAATTAATTATACATCAAATTTTAACCATTTTCTTCAGATATTTGATAATGAAATTAGATAAAATGACTTGTTGCACAAGTTTTCCAATATTAGTTTACTAGAATAACTGTCAAATTGAGTAAAAAAAACTCATTAAACTGCATGTGAACAGTGACACGAAATGTGCATATATTTTAAACCATTTATATTATTTGGCTAAGTGACTAATTAAGAAAGAAACAGTGTCAGGGTCTGAACAAGCAGGCAACCTAATGAGAAAAAAGGAGTTTGCTCCAAATGCTGCTTTATTTCGGAAAGCTGCAAATTTTAATCCCCAAATGGTTTCTTGCATGGAGGACTTGGCCTTTAGACATATAGTTTAATTAATTAATTCATTAATATATATTTATTGGGAAAAACGAGTGGCAAAAGGTTTTAAATTCAAAGCATGAGTTTGTTTGGGAAAGTGGCAAGGTTGAATTTGGAAGTCACTGCAGTCTTTCCCAGGAGGCGGTTTAAATTTCCCAAATGCTTTTGAATTAATAAATGTTCATGAAGCTCCCATAAAGAAACACTGAAAAAGTAAAATCCCAACCCCTTTTCACCTGTTTGTTTTTCGTATTAATTTCCCAAGTGATACTGATATCGAAGAAGAAGAAGTGGTGGGTATAAAAGATTGTCAGAAGGATTTGGAAGTTTCTTATCACTCTTATATATATATGTTGTTCAGAGGTAGCCATCTGTGTACTTTTTCTTCATGTCACTGATCTGTAAAAAGCAAACCTCTAAACACCCAACAGTGCAGTCACATTACTTTTTTTTTTCTTTTTCTTTTCGTACTAGTTTTTTTCACTCAATCGTCCCTCATGTTCAGTATCCGATGAGTTAGTGTATGATTTCAAATCTTCCAATTCATGAATATTATCGATTCTAGCTACTTAATACATATACACACATCTTCTATCTATTTGATGAAGAAAATCAAAGTCCCTTTTCAACTTCTGGATAATTTACTTTATGGAGGACTTGTGGCCTTTAATCAGATTGTTTTCTACATGATATATTTCTTATTTAGCTATTTCCTTGAAAAGAAAAAACAGAGAAACTTGGGCAAGAGCACAAGAATGGGTCCCAAAACGATCGATTAAAGAAATTTGGTGAATTTGACTTTGATTGTACCATTCCTCGCAAATATATATAAGCCAGGAAATTAAACAGTTGAAGAAACCCATGTATATTATTTGCCATTTTACAACGAAAAAGCCTGCAAATAGTTTTCTGTCCTTTTCCCTCTGTTCTGTCTATGTTGAGTATTATAATATATTTTGAGAAATATACAAACCAGCTTGCCATGCGCATTAAACTCTCTGCAAAATGATCGGTAATGATACAAACGATCGAGAATCAACCATCCAGTATACAATATCAAAATATTAAATTTCATATTTTAGGCTTTTTCTAATTTCTACAAACTGGAAAAAAAAGAAAAAAAAGAAGAAGAGTAACATCGATTACCTTTCAACCATTTTTCCATTGGATCTGGATCCTCTGTTTGTTTTTCTTCCATCCTTGTACATATTTGTTTATTAACATTATAAATATATATTGCCTTGTGTTTTCTTTGAATTTAATTATCTTTTAAAATTATGTTGATAAAGCAGTAATATATCATACATTGGATTGACAAATTCACAGTTAAGATTAACAAATGAGCATAGATAAATATGGAACAAAAAAAAAGCATAGAGATCCTAATTCATGATAATGAGCAGGGCTGCTTAATACATTCTCTATTTATTAAGGGTAACATGGTAAACTAAGTGTCACCTACTCGAAAATTGTCCAGTAGGAGTGATAGTCAGTCACTAAAAACCGAGTCAGTGCAACAGTTTCCCAAAAAAGACAAAGGAAATACATTTTAAACCCACATGAAAATTTCGGATGGGTGTTTCAGAGATATGTCTAATATGATGGAAACAGCTTTCAATCTTGTCTAAAAAGCAACATATATAAAAAAGCTTGTCTTGGTAATAAGAACTCTCTTCCTTCATCAAACACTACCAAATCCTCTTTAAACCTCTCTCTCTCTAACAATATCCACTATTCTAGCCATACTGTAACATACATCAGAAACGAGAACGAATAAATTCCAAGGATTGGAATCATCAAATACCCTTCGGACATTGATGGCTCCACCAAGTTGCAGAGCCTTCCCTCAGGGCATCAAGGTTACAGTCACTGTGGCTTTCATTTTTTCACTCTCAATTCTACCTCCCAAATCAGGTAAAAGAAAGTTAATTTACCAACCCATTTTAATAAATTATATAACAACTGTTTAGAGATCATCTTCACCAGCTAGTTTCTCATAATTAATTAAGAGCCTGAAGATCCAGAATTGGTCTTTGAATTGTATTGTTTTATTGGCTAATCAAAGTTAGAAGTTAAAGTAGCAAAAAAGAAAAGAAACTTCTTTGGTCCTCTTTTCATTAATGCTGTGGTTGGTTCTGTGTTTGAATTTCTTGCAGAGGGTTCTGTATATCCGAGGTATAATACCGAACAGAGTGATGAAGAGCATAGTAAAATGGCGTTAGGATCAAGACCTCCAGGATGTGTGAACAAGTGCTTCAATTGCAGACCTTGCATGGCTACTCTTGTAATTCCTGTTCACCAAATGAAGCGTTCGCAGGCAACATCTCGTGGGGAAGACGACAGCTATTACCTGCTTTCATGGAAATGCAGATGTGGAAATAAGCTTTTTCAACCATGATCACCTCTCTGTTCCCGCTCCTACACCACTGTCATTCAACATATCATGTATTAGGCCAGCCTAAAAGCGACTGATAATCGAATTTCTTTGCTTTATAATTAAGCATCTCTCTGTCTCTCTCTCTCTCTCTCATGATGATATTTTTCATGAACAAAACCATGGTTCGTATTCGTAACCATGTAAAACCAAACCGCATCAAAATGAAGTCCATGTATCAAAAGGAGTTTAGTACCATTCAAATTTAAATATATATATGTTATTGAATATTGATATCTAATGT
Source organism: Ochetophila trinervis (assembly GCA_003254975.1). NCBI lineage: Eukaryota > Viridiplantae > Streptophyta > Magnoliopsida > Rosales > Rhamnaceae > Ochetophila > Ochetophila trinervis. The sequence continues at coordinate 55,287 of QANX01002674.1, read as the reverse complement.
ATGTTATTAATTAATTGATACTAATATGCAGTAAGTATTAATACACTTACCGCTTTTATCTCATCGTTTTGTTAAGAATTCCAATATTGTTTTTAAACTTCGACTCAAAGTGATAAACGGTGATTGTTGGGGTAGGGCTAGCTATATCTAAAAGCTGAAATAGGAGGCTGACATCAATTTTCCGTTCTTAAATCAAATTCAGATTTGGGCAAAACTTGAGAAGCAAAACTGAGCCCAACCCAATAAACCAAGTCCTCCTCCACCTTCCTTACGAGCCCAACAAAAACCTCTATAAAACACACTTGAAGAAAAATCCAATTTTTATTCCAAGACTCAAGATTTGTTCCAATTCAACCAAAAATGGCTGCTGTGTTTCCCACAGCCTCATACAAGTGCAGTAACAAGGCATTTCCATGGCCAAATTCTTACTTGTTACCCTCCTTCCCAATCTCTTGCAATCGCCGTTTATTGTCAACCGACCGTGTCTTCTCTTATCCGCTTCATGGCCGTCGCATATCTCTTTCACTTCCCTCCGATACTGGTAGTTGTCTCGCTGCAAAGTCAGAGCCGCCGCCTCCTGATTCTGACCCGCCTCCAGTTTCAGGTAAATGCCTCATATTTTTATTTTTTCATCTCCTATTGTCAAGATAAGATTGTTATTAAATTTTTAATTTAGATAAAAATAATAATTAAAGAACACAAAAAAAAGGGTTCGTATTCATTGTGATGCAAACGTTTTGGTGCGGAATTAGTGTTTCTAATCTACTCACCAAACTGTGGACTTGGAACCGTACAGAGGAATATGAATTATAGGAATTGAAGCAGCTCAGTTTTGGCTTGACTCAGGAATTGAGCTTCCAATTGTTTGACCTAACTGGGTTTTCGGTGTTAATGTTAGAGTATCGATTGTAGCTCTAACTTTATTGGTAGCTTAAACTCTAAGTCTCATTGAACAAAATTTATGAAGTTGGTTTTACCATTATGTTGGACCTTATTTTATTATTATTATTATTATTTAAAGATAGGGATAGAAACAGATTTTGTAAGAGACAATTGTGCGCTTAAGTTGTTGCATACTTTTATAGGCTAGTGATCGAAAGCTTGACAGTTTGTTGTGAGTATTCAGTAGTTTGGTATTTGCAAGTTGGTTATTTAGGGAAAGAATTTAGTAAGAATCCAATTGCACTAATTCCTTACATTAGTTTATAAGAATCAATGTTTAATTTGCAGAGTTCAAATCCTAAACACAATTGCTAAGTCTTAACATCTTGCTTGCTCAAGTGCAAGAAAACAAGAGTATAAATACTCAGGTAGCAGCATAATAATGGAATGGTACACTATAGCTTGTCTTATTTTTCCTATTAAGAGACCCAAGCTTATATTTGTATATGCACTTCTATTGGGTTATTGGTGACATGTTTTAAATTTTATAATTGATAGAAAGAAAAGGGTAAATTGGAGTATAGGAAATAAATTGGCTGATGAGTTCCTCTGCAATTTCCCCTGTTTCTCCTGTCCTTAATGAAAGATTTATATTTTCACTGATCTTCATGTACTCTTATACATGTTGAACTTTTTATGCAACTACTTTTGCATTTGTTTCTAGATATGTTCATGTTTGTCGGTTATGTCCCATTTTATTCTCCATGTAATTCTTCATTATTGATAGAAAATACTTTAGTATGAAGTTGAGAAAGAGCGTCACCCTAACATGTTTGTTGGAACATGTATTGCAGCATCTCTCTCTAAATTACAGGACAGAGTACAGATATTCTTTGCCGTTCTTTTCTGGATGTCTCTTTTCTTCTGGGCTTGTGCATGGGATGATAGGAGTAGACCAAACAAAGGATCAAGGTTTAGAAGATGACTTAGTAAGCATTTTTTCTGTATATAATTGATCAGAAGGTGTAGTATTAGCACGTATACACACATCAGGGGGAACAAGCAATCATCTTAATTTCAGTAAGTACACGTTGGTTGGTTTACAACATTGTTGAATTCAGTTCAGAATAGTGTAGTTGTTAAAGACAATGAAGACTGTGTAGTAGCAAAGTTCCCTCTCTGTTTCATTTCGCAATTCAGGAGATCTTTGGATTCAGTTGGAAATTGTAATATATAGGAGTCAGAAAATAATGTAGAGTAATTCCAAAGGCGTTTTGAATCACAATATTAGCGCTTATTTTTTATTTTCATCTATGTTGTTTTCCTTTCTCTATTCATTGTCAATTCTTCAAAGAAAAAATTGAGATAAACTTTATAAGTCAGAACATAGTGATAGTTTCCTTGAGATGAATACTAGTGTTTAACTATGGTAATAAGCTGCTGGCCACTATTAATTTTCTCTATATCCTTATCGGGGCAAATCAATGCGGGCTATCATATTTTGTATATTGATATAACATTCATGTTAGATTTCAGATGATAATAAAGAGGATCATTCCCATATGAAAACATGGACAAGTACCAAATTGACGACAAATTGCTTGGTTTAAAGCAACGTTCAAATTTGGAAGAAAAACAACTTTGGTTTAAAAAAGTTGGATTAGATTTCATGTGGTTTGGTTCTATGGGTGGAGCTCAGGTGGAGATTCAAAATGCTGTAGTTCCTGATGTGCTTTTGGGTTTGACGTTGCATAAGGCTCTACTTTGTGACCGTTCAATCTCCATAGCAAAAAATGGAATGCAGAAAAAGCCCAGAGGTGTAATGCCCCGCTGTGCAGTGAGATTCTATCCGAAGGCTTGTATGGTGCTGAGACTGACACCTCATTATCATCTTGCTATGCATTTAGTGTCTTGCTACTTGGTGCCAAACGTACTGCCTCTATTCTTGAACTCAATTTGCGTAGTTTACTCTTTTACATCTTTTTAAGCTTGCCTTTAAAAGCCTGAGTCATTTACATCAGTTCTGAGTTGTTTCTTCCTTTCTCTGCTTTTCCTCTCCCTTTACTCGTTTCTGTGAAAGTCCTTGTTTAAAGTTTTCCCTTCAATTGATGAAAATTCTTGTTAGAAGCTGTTCTGCAACTATCTGTTAAGAATTTTCACCAGTGACAGTCATTTCTTCATCTTCCGAGAACCATGTCAGTCTCCTTAACTTGTTCGTTTAGTTCTCCTTCACTCGTTGATGATGATGAATCCGCGAAGAAAGCCTCCTTAGCTCTATCGGAAGCAGACTTGACAATCCCACGAAAGCCTAAATAAAAGAACAATCAATCCCATATTTCACTGCTGCTTCAATGAAGGAAGTGGTATAGAGAAAACAAAGTCTGTCATTACAGACAATGTTGGAGTGTGGTGGTGGTACATGTTTGTGTTGGGGGAGAATTGGACTGTGTCGATGAAGGGTGGGGGGTTCTCTGAGAGTGCTGGTGTGGAGACATATTGTATTATCATATAATGATGGAAGCGACAAGCAAGATTCTTGAAAGAGGTAACTAGCTTCTCTTCTATACTATTCTAAGGGAGCGTATTAAATTTTCTTGGTTCAGCTTGTTAGTGTTTGGTTGGTTCATTTGTTTTATATAAATGGGAAATAAAATAGATTCGTGGAGATGATGCAGAAGGAGAGGAGTGCTATGGAAGACCAAGTATTCAACACGTTTGAGTTTGAATTCTTTTATCGGATGGGTGTGATATATGAGTGTTGGGCTGCTATTGAGTATTAGTAGTGGGGATTAATTCATATGCTCGAATTTCTTTAGGATGATGATGCTGACAAACAATGATTCCTTTTTAGTATTTTCACCAGATCAAAGACTATGCTCATAATTCATAACTCTTGATTTTTATTTCCTTTAATTTTTCTTTTCATGGTCTAGTGAAGGAAAAAGGATTTATTTTTGTTTGTTCTTTATAATTTTGTTAGTAATTAGATGGCTTGACACCGTAGAGTATACGAAGATTGGGCCGAGCTTTCTGGTCGTAGCTAGCGTAGCCCATTAATATTCACCGGTTCAAAGATTCGGGCTTGCCGACCCCAAATGTACAAACAAATGTGCTTCCTACAATTGCACTCTATAAAACTATTTTCATATTCTCCGAGTCTATCTAAATTCCAACAGCCTAAAAAAGTAAACGAAAAAATTGGAAAATTGTAAGTTTGTAACTTTAATATCCTGTCCCTAAAAAAATTTTTTTTTATTTTTTTTTTGCAATTTGAATATTAATTAAATATAATATAGTTAAGAGTAGACTTTTTGATTCCATTCACATCATAATCTAATGAAGTTTATTCAACTTATAAAGCAATAGAAAAAGAACCCACATGCTCTTTGATGTATATAATTTATTGGCCATGGCAGGGTTTAAGAAATGAAAATAGAACCAAAATGTGTGAAATTATAATAGTAAGATCTGTGCAGAGCTCAGACACTGCTAACTGAGTTGGAAAAGGTGGTGGACTTCCAGAAGCTCCGATAATATGCGACGTGGCGTCAGCTTCAGTTTGGTGAGTTTTATTAAATACGACTTCACGTCCGGACCTCAAACCCACCATTTCAATCTACTTAATAAATATAGTACAGATACAAATATGAAAAATAAAAACATTATCCTTTTCCTTTTCATGTACATGCAACAACTGGCCCTTCGTTTAAATCTCACTTTCAGTGTCATCTATTCAGAGCACCATCCCCACGCTCTCAGAAAAACGCGTGCATTTTATTTATTTATAAGCGCGTGCAGATCGTGTTTTTGTGTTATTCCCGAGTTAATTACCAAAGCATATAATACATGTATATTTTACTGTTTTATTGGATATATGATATTTGTTCCCTTTTCATAATTTGTTGAATTATTAATGAATTGTCTAATTTGTCTAATGAATCAAAATGTGACATATATGGAATGTGGTATATATCTCACGTAAATTCTAAACAAAATATTTTAATAACAATGTAATTTCTTATTTTAGATTTTCTTTTAGCTTTATATCTATGCCAAAGCAGTCTTGACCTCTTTAATAAATACACAAGAGTTGTTATCAAAAAATAAAAATAAATAGACAACTACACAAGAGTTTACATTCAATTACAAACACTCAGAATAACTTCAAATAGAAATTGAACAGTTCCATAAATGGAAAAGAAAAATCTAGAAACTTATAATATTTCTTTATGAAATTAAATAAAGAAATCTAACATATTAATTTTTTTAAAATATTGAACACGCGCCATGAGAGAGCGTGGAGGCAGATTTAAAAAGGCTAAAAATAGCGTATAGTCGACACCGTGCCCTTTGAAAGGTCTATAAACGCACCAAAATTCTATATACCGACTCCAAGGGAGAGCCACGCGTCCCTTTTGACATCAAGCTAGATTCAAAAACCCTGAAAAAGACAAACAAGTTTATTACGGATAAAGGTAAACAAAAAGGATCAGAGAATAGAGAGTAAACATTAAGAGGCAAAATCATGCTTTAACTGACAAATAGCAACCTCTGATTGTCTCTCTCATATGCATATACAAAAAGAAAATCATATTTTAATCAATTTGTTTTGAAAAAAACCGGTTCTGTACCTGTGCAGGTGATATTATCACCACCCTCTTGGAGATTTTTGACGGTTTGAGCTATTGAGAGAGAAAATAGTGAACAAGAAAGAGAGAGAGAGAGATCTCCCAACGGTTTCTAACACTTTTTCTGCTTACCACATACATTCTCAAACGCAAGGACAAAGAGAGCCAAAAGGGAAGAGCCAAAGAGGGCTGTGCTATTCAATTTGGTGTGATTTTTTGTTTTGTGTGAATTTTTCTTTGCAGGTCAGGAATATGGAGAACAAAGTGGATGAGGTTATTTCTGTGGAGCTCCCAGCTCCTCCTGCTTGGAAAAAACTGGTCTCTTTTTCTCTCTCACACTCTCTCACACACACAGAAAACTACCTGTATGTCTTTTACTTTGGATTTCGTGCCTGCACAATTTCTATGTATTATTCAATTCCTCTAGTTTTATGTAATGGTTCTTTCTTTTGGGGTCTCTCTTTGTATGTGTGTCTCGCTGTGTGTGTGTGGGTTGTTGGAATTACTTTTCTGCTTAGAGGTGAGTTTTGTAATATGGGTTTGCATAATTTGTTCGATTTCTTCAGTGCAAGTAATAATATGTGGTAGAATTGTTGGCTATTAATTAGTATTTTTCACGGCTAGGGTTTCTGCTGAAAATTTGATGTTCAAGTCTGTAAATTAGGGTTTAGGGTTATCATAGAGGGACCTTATCCTGTTGGTACTGGTTTTGGTTATGTGGTAGCAACTATATAGTCTCTTCTCATGATAATTGTTGAATATGCTTTGTCATTACCAATGTATATAAAGCTGAAAATGTTTTCTGACTGTATTAGCTTATTGGTGAAAGTGACAATGGCAAATTATACTCCTTGGAGTGTCTAGGTTTTTTAGCTTATGCTACCAAATGTTGTTGTCAAGGCTCAAGGGCTGCTTGCATCTGTTTTCTCAGTTCTGCTGTTTCTGTGATTCCTGTAAAGATAATAACTTCAACCTAGACTACTTAGGTAACTTAGCTAGTGAAACGTTCATAAAATGGTGGTCATATAAGTGTACATTTGGTTTTGTTGACATAAAGAGTTTAGAAGGAAAGACCATTCTTAAGATGGAAATTTATTGTACCATATTGAATGATATTACAGTAATGTTGACATAAAGAGTTTAGAAGGAAAGACCATTCTTAAGATGGAAACTTGTTGTACCATATTGAATGATATTACAGTTAATATCTGTTTCTGGAGTCCTGAAAGGGGTTGAACCTGAGCATAGGAATTGCATTCACATATGTTTTCGATACCTCCGCTTCATTGGATCCTTCTTTTATATACCCCAAAAGAAGTTGTTCTAATACTTTTTTGGTGTTACCTTTCCTTGGGGTGTATCCTCATACTGATGTTCTCTTCATTGAATATTAACTTCTGATATTTGCTTACTAATTAGCACTAATGACTTGCTATTACTTAAATAGTAATGATCTAGTATTATTTATCATTTTATATCAAAAGATTTCGATCAAATTTCAGATATAATATCATTCCTCACTCAGGTGCTCACACATAATTCTCTGTTTCATCTTTCTGTTAGTTGGATATCATGGATAATGAATGTAATTTTGGATCTGGTATTGGAATGATGTTTGAAGCTTATAAAAATTTAGGACAGAATAAGCATGATATGGTTTTATTTTCAATAGATTATATTTCACCAGTCTACCCTGAGAAAAGAATTTAGATGCAGCCATACAGGGTCATTTTTTATATTGTTGGCTTTAGTTTAGGCGAACATAGATATGCTCTTGATTAATACTTTTGCATACTAGTCCTGGTTTATCCCTGATGCAAGCATTTTAGGTGCCACAAGCATTTTGCAAAAGATATACATTTATCTTGGCCTGGAGATGCTTGCTTTGTGTAGAAGCACCCTAACTTTGTGTTCTTTATCTCCATTTATAGACATCCTTTGTGCAGCAACTCTAATCTTTTGGATTTGATGCTTAAGAGCAATACTATTTGGATGTTGGATTTGAACAATTACTAATCTGTATTGTTAGGAGCATAAATCTTAAATATTAAATTGTTTAAAACATTAAGTTTGAAAAGCTGGTGATGACTTGAGATTCAATGGACTTTTCACCTGTTGTTCTGTTTTCTCTTTTGATTAACTTATATTACCATTGGGACCACAGAAAATCATTATGATTTTTCAATACCGATAAATGGTTGAATTATTGGTGTTAGGTTTAAGGAACCAAAACTATTTATTTCCAGTGTAAATCATGTTATATAGATCGATGTGCTGTAGTTATGATGGGAAATGTGAAGAAGTATTCTGGATTTTGAAATACAATTTGTTGTGGTTCGTAATTCTTACATGTTTGATTTATTGGTGTTAGGTTTAAGGAACCGAAACTGTTTATTTCCAGTGTAAATCATGTTATATAGATCGATGCGCTGTAGTTATGGTGGGAAATGTGAAGTATTCTGGATTTTTAAATAAAAGTTGTTGTGGTTCGTAATTCTCGTTAAGTATTGACTTATATCACATCTTTCTGTTACTTTGTGCAGTTCTTCCCCAAGAAAGGAGGGACACCGAGGAAAAATGAGATTGTATTCATTGCGCCAACTGGGGAGGAGATTAGTCACAGAAAACAGCTGGAGCAGTACCTGAAATTACATCCTGGTAATCCTGCAATATCAGTGTTTGATTGGAGTACCGGTGAGTCCCCTCGTAGATCAGCTAGGATCAGTGAGAAGGCCAAGGCAACTCCAACAGCAGAGAATGAGCCCCCAAAAAAACGAGGTAGAAAATCATCAGGTTCAAAGAAGGACAATATAGAGGTGGAAGGTCACGAAGAACATGATGGTCCAAATGAAATTGAAATGAAAGATGCAGAAGCTGAAAAGAAAAATGATGACAGTGCCAATGAAAATCAGGTTGAAAATGGAGGTGAAACAGTAGAAGAAACTGACCAAACTAAGACTGTGGATGTGAATGCGAATGAAAAAAATCCAGATGGTAAAAATGAACCCCAGAGTGATGCTAAGGAAACCAAGGATAATCATACGAATGAAAATCAGGTTGAAAATGGAGGTAAAACAAAAGAAGAAACTGCCCAAACTAAGACTCTGGATGTGAATATGAATGAAAAAAATCCAGAGGATGGTAAAAATGAACCCCAGAGTGATGCTCAGGAAACCAAGGATAATCATACAGAAGGAAAAGCAGAAGCTGGCACTGCCGAGGAAGCCCTGGATAAGAAGAAAGATCAAAAGCAAGAAGTTGCTATAGAGGACCAACCTTCCAAAGAACCTATTGCTACCCAGGTGACTAAAAATGAGAAAATAAAGGTGTCAGAAGATGAATCAGAGAAAGCAAATGGTACCAGCAACAAGAAAGAAGATGAACCTGCTGCTGTGACTGTAGAAGAAAATGGGGGAGCTGAGAAACAGAACCCTAATGGAGTGAAACCTACACCGGAGACAGAGATCAAAGGGCAAAAGGACGTACAGCAGAGCGATGAAAAATATAATGTTGAGGCTGAAAAGAAAGTAGAGAAAAAGGATGGGGAGGTTGTTGAAAATGGAAAAACTGACCAAGTGGGGCGATCTGATGCCCCACAGCATCCATCACCCGCACCTGTGAGCTGCTGACTTTACTGCACTACCATCCATTACCATCACGCATTATGTAATTCTCTGGTAAACTTTTTCTTTTTTCTTTTTTCTTTTTAGTTATTCTTGTCTAAAAGTGGGCAACTTCAGGATTTCCATGGATGACTGTAATCTATGTTATCTAAGTTAGTTCTCAATTGTATTATGTCTAGTGGGTAGATTATCAAGTGCTTAAGTTGTTTAGGGAGCTTAGTTTGTAGAATGTGAGACATCTTTATTGGTCTATCTGGCCTGCTCTTCATGTTGTACAATTGGTCGTAGATCATGCAGTGTTCGTAGGGTGTTAGATTGTTGATGTCGGTGATTATAACTACTACTATTACGTTTCTTCAGCTGCTGCTTTTGTTAAAGTTGTAATTATGAAACTGTATGGAATAGTGCATTTCCTTGTGTTTGGGAAGGGCTATATCATGTTCTGGTCTAATAAAAATGTAATCAGCGTAAGGTAGGAACTCTGCTAGAATTGGTTGAGACTGAAATTGATCAGATGCTGCTGATTTGCGAAATTTGGTTCCATAGAATCACGCACTATTCTCACTCGCAGAAGGCCTTCCTTCTTCCTTCTTGCTTTTTGTTTTTTTCGTCTCGAGTACAACTTTCTTATATATGACGTAGAAATTTTGTTTATTTTAGATTTACGATTTTCCCTAAAATTGTATTTTAATTTTCGAATCATCTAGTTTTAAGAGAAAATTACAACTGTATATGTCTCTTCAATATAGTTTTTAATACAGATGAATATCTGATTTTTAAGTGCTCGTTTAGTCCAAATGAATATAACCTGTATACGAAAAATAGTTCTGTATGCAAGTATTGGTCTTTTTGTAACATATGAGATTTCTTTTTAATAGCAAATAGGAATTACTTTTAAATAATAAATAAGAGTTTAGATTCGCATGCTTAAATCTTAAAAGCATTCGGAATGCATTTTCAGGGTCTCTTTTAATTTAGAGTATTATTATAATCCCTGACTAAATAATGCACAAGTTTAGATATTAAAAATATATAAGGTACCATGGTGCCAAAAAGGAAGAAAAAGGATCTTTTCGGAATAAGACATTTCAATTCAAATTTTAAATTATATCCTAGAGAAAAACCCAAAAATGAGTTTTGTTTTTTTCTGTTTTTTGGCAATACATGTTTGGAAAGGTTATTGCTTTTGTATTTTGGTCCTCTTTTATAATCTTTAAAACCGTTACATTTCTCTGCCAAATAATATTTCAAGACCGACCCAAAAGTTTGTGATCATCCTCCGCCCACTAGAGAGTAGAAGCTACATGGCTTTTCTTCATCTCTTCGGCCACCCTCTTCAAGCTCCTCTGTTCCTACGAAAAGCATATATTACCATCCAATCTAAATCTAATCGTTATATAGATAGAGAGAGAAAGAGAGCTCCTAGAGAGACAAATAAATGCGACAAATGGGAACCAGAATAGAAAGTTAAAAAGCGTATACTTTGATAGATAAAAAGTAAGAGCAAAGGAAGAATCTATTCTAAGCCCCCATCAACATTTCTCATATTATGGATTTAGGCTAAGAATCTTCTTCACAATTTTTTGACATCATCTTTAAACAAAGGTTAAGAATCTGTGGGTGTGCGTGTGTGGAATGTCTGAAGGAAAGGTATTGCATCATCCCGAGGATATTGTTTGCGGTGTTTTTCCTACAAGTCCACGATTCCGTTTTCAAGTTATATACAAAATGAGGCACAAAACCCACTTCCTTTCTACAAATGGAATGCTCTTTCATTTTCAACTTGCCCACCAAAATGATTGGTTTCTCTTCTTTCTTCCTCTGCTTCCTTCTCGTCTTCTTAATCTTCTCTTGCGACGGTATGTTCCTCACACTATCTCAACTCTCTAACAGTTTTTCATAACAGTTTGTCACTTTTAGGTGAAAATGTCTAGTTCTATTACATTGGTCTTACCTATCCAGTTATGACCATAATCGAATGTTAGCTCTAATCATTGTATGATTCTGAATTTCAATATTTTATGATCTGCTCTGTTCGTTTCAACTATGAAGTTAACAGTGTTTGTATATATGTTATACACTGCTAGTCTTTATAATTGTTAAACTCGATGCTTGTAATGTAAGCTTCTGTTTCTTAGAGAGAGAAGCAGTTGCAGAGAGAGATCATTCTCATTGATAATGAACAATGAATTACAAATATGTTTACATACAAACAAACATAAAGCAATAATTAAGAGGGAAGTTAGTTACCCTCATGAACCGACTCTAATCCTTACCAATGACTGCTATTCACGTTGCTGTTCAATATAACAGAAAATATAACTAGCTAGGATCAGCTACAGCTGATTGTACCATACTCCAACAATAATTAAGCATTTTGTACAAGTTACTTTCGCCTAAAGCTATAACTTTCTATATGTCATGCATATAGATATAATTAAATTTGGACTCCATTGATTTATAGATATGTTGGTGAATGATACACCTTATATGTTCATGCATGTTGAGCAGCTGTTGAAGGTTTCGCGGGGACATATGGAGTAAACTATGGCAGGATAGCCGACAATTTACCATCACCTCAAAGTGTGGTTACACTTCTCAAAGCAGCAAAGATAAAAAACATCAGGATCTACGATGCCAATCATGAAGTCCTTGCGGCCTTCAAAGGTTCCGGTATCCAAATAGTTGTTGGACTTGGGAATGAGTTCCTGAAAGATATCAGTGTGGGAGAGGACCGTGCTATGAATTGGATTAAAGAGAATGTGCAGCCATTCCTTCCGGGGACTCGTATTAGCGGAATAGCAGTCGGGAATGAGATCTTGGGAGGCTCGGATGTGGAACTGTGGGAGGCTTTGCTTCCTGCTGCCAAGAACGTTTACAGTGCTCTCCAAAGGTTGGATTTAGCCAAAACTGTGGAAGTCTCAAGTCCACACTCGGAGGCTGTTTTTGCCAACTCTTTCCCACCATCTTCGTGCGTTTTCAGGGAAGATATTGCTCAGTTCATGAAGCCACTTTTGCAATTCTTCTGGGATATTGGTACTCCTTTTTATATAAATGCATATCCATTCCTGGCCTATAAGAGTGATCCTGATCATATTGACATTAACTATGCCCTGTTTAAGAAGAACCCTGGGATTTTTGATGCCAAGACTAAGCTGCACTATGATAACATGTTTGATGCCCAAATTGATGCGGCTTATGCTGCATTGGAAAAGGTTGGTTTTGCGAAAATGGATGTTATAGTTTCTGAAACCGGTTGGGCATCTCGTGGCGATGCGAATGAGGCTGGAGCTTCAGCCAAAAATGCCAGAACTTATAACTATAATCTGCACAAACGGCTGATCAAAAAGAAGGGGACCCCCTATAAGCCAAAGAAGCCGGTGAAAGCTTATGTGTTTGCTTTGTTCAATGAGAATTTGAAACCTGGACCGACCTCTGAGAGGAACTTTGGACTGTTCAAAGCTGATGGAAGCATTTCTTATGACATTGGATTTACTGGGTTGGTTGCTTCCGCAGCAGATTCATTGATTCTCTCTTTCAAGGTACTCACAGACTCAATTTCTTATTCACCAACTTAATGAAATTGAAGTGAATAAACAATATTTTGTATTTCTACCTCTGCAGGACATTGGAATTCGAGGCTGGTTTAGGATCTCATATTCATGGGTTTACACGAGTTGCTTTGCGCTTCTTGTGCTTGTTAATTGAAGATCATAATCCGTTAGAAGTTTGTGATGAGCTATCTCACTTTCATGTTCCTATACGTATGTGTATAATTGAAGCTGACAGACTCAAGGAAAATTGTTTCAGGTCCTTAAATTAGATTTACAAACATTAACTGTAAATTCTCCTTTCATAGCCGGTTGATTTTCTATATGTTATGTTTAACAGTCAGAATTCTTGAATTAATGGATAACCAAAAGTTGCTGATGGTTTTCTAATATTTCAGCAATTCAGTATATATAATCGAGTTCTTTCAAATCTAATGAACCTTTGGCTCATGCTTTTTATCATAGATACATATGGGCTATCATTAGCTCTCTGTTCAATGGAAAGTCATCTAATTAATTTATATAATAACAAACATTTGCTTTGGTTGAAATACCGTTGCTTAGTAAATAATCTAGATTTGAAAGATTTATTTTATCGCAAGATGTTATCTATGAGTTAACGTAATATGCTGCAGTTAAAAAGATTGTCAAAGAATATTATAGTTATACCCATGAGGTAGGAAGATAGAAGGTTCCAAGCTATCTCTGAGTTATAGACCTATAGCCAAGCAAGGTGCCCAAAATTCTCATATTATACGAGAAAACGCAACTCCTCGAAGGGGTAAGAAAGCTTCAAAGTCTTGTGAGACTTTTACAAGTCTAGTTGGTAATCCAATTAATTCATGACACGCTTTTAGATGACCAAGAAAATAAAAGTTCCAAGTAAAACACACCAATTTCCATAAGTCATGTTTCCAGTAACAGTACAAATACAAACAATAAAATTAATTATCAGACTCTTAAGATTATTAGGTAATAATTAAGAAGTGTCCCTCCGCTAAAAGATTATCGTAATTCCCAGAGTTTAGGATACCCGACCACGACCTTAAGACCACAAGCTTATTGAAAGCATAAGCATATCAATTTTCAGTTTCTTGTATTGTATTCCATAATTTATAAATTCAGTTGCACAAAGTTAGTTAAAAAAGATCCAAAAAATAAAAATAAAAAAATCATGGATTAAATTCAGAGTCTGTCAATTTGTGAGACATTTCTTTCCAAATTGGCAACCCCAAAAATAGTGGACTCAAAATTCGACGCGGGAAGGGGTTGTCAATTCACATTGAATAGTGGGTGTTGCAGATGCATAATATTCTCCCAATTCTACAACTTAGAGCTTCATATGACCTGCGTCCATGCTTAGCTTCTCAGACGGTGCATGCGTATACTTGGTCAAGCACTACTTTCTCTTCAATATATTCAACCCACAGACAATTAATTCCACGTCAACCAACTTCAAGACTCGTATGTGTGTATATATATGCCATATCACTTATCGCTTCCATACAATTAGCATTCGATCTCCACCTCACCACATCTACAAATCAAGAAGAAGCATTTCAAAAGAGAGAGAGAGAGAGAGAAATGGAGAGGTCCATGAGTAAAGTTCTGGTTACACTTGGTTTGACCGTGGCAGTGTTAATGCAGCATTATTACGCAGCTGCACAAACGGTGCATGTTGTGGGAGATGGAAGTGGCTGGACCGTTCCTCCAACTGGTGTAGCTTTCTATCAAACTTGGGCTGCTAATAAGAAATTCGTCGTCGGTGATATTCTAAGTGAGTCATCTCATTTTCTTTGCTTTTTTTCTTTTTTTAAAAAAAATAAGAAATTTATCGGCATTTGTAATTAGTTTATACCATCTGAGTATTGATGAAAAAATTGAAATTTTCGGTTAAATTTCGCTGAAATTTTATTTTTTCCAAGCTACAGATGTTAAATNTAATGAAGGGAATTCTAATTCAAAAATTAATCTACAAGCAGAAGATGTTATAAATGTTCCAAGAGTGATCGCTAAAAAAATATATTGTAGTAGTGTTGATTCTTTTCGAAAGCTTATGAGATAACCAACTAGAACTCTTTATGCTTCAGCCCTTTCCAGGAGTACATGTTCACAATTTCAAACTATTGATAGTAACTCTCTCGAGTTGTGATATTAATGAATACTTTTGTGAAATTATAAATAGTTACGAAACAATCACCAATTTAACAAATATTAAGTTCATTTAACGGTAAGAGTATTACAATAATGCAATGCAAGATAAAAATTATGAAAGTAGAGATTGTAGACCTAGAATTGGTGTTGTAGAAAAAAAAATACATGTAGAGAAAAATGTACAATAGAAATGTCACAGCAAAAAAATAAACTTTTTAAAATGAATATAACCATTATTCAATTGATGCTTATAGAATGACATCATTAAATAAGAACTTTTGTATATATTCTCAAGCTCAACCATTAACAGACAACAATTATGCATAAGCCAACTAATATTATATTCATATCATGACTATCAACAAAGATAATTATATGTAATATTTTATATATATATGGTTGGCATATTAACAAATACATGCAAACTAATCAAGAAAATGCATTTTTTTTATCAATATTTTTCTCAATACACTATTAAAAATGAAGATAAAAAAGTGAGCAAAAAGTTTTAATAACCAAGAAATTCTATGTGGTATTGAATAATATTTAAATAATTATGTATTTGTATTATTATTCTAATTAATAAATAATTTATTACGTACTGTCAACGAGTGTTACATGTCTCTTAATATGAGAAATATAATTTTTATTCAATAATTTTTCAATTTTTATAGTTAAATTGATAATTTATATAAGTATATTTTAAAATTTTATTAAAATTTTTTATATCTTTTTATAAATTTTTATTATTTCTTTCATTTTTTCAATAATATCATCGATATTTTTATATCTTTGACATTCTATATATGCGTCAATACTAATATTTTTATATTTGCATCCAGGTAACATGTATGTTATTAATTAATTATTTCGAATGAAGTCCATTAATTAATTAATTAAATTTCTCTGTGCGTATAGCTTTCACCTTCACTACGAATGTCCACGATGTACTCCAAGTACCAAAAGAGTCCTTCGACAAATGCAGCTCCGACAACCCAATAGGCCAAACCATCACCACAGGCCCAGCAAACCTAACGATTGACTCCGCCGGAAACCTGTTCTTCATCTGCACAGTTGGAGACCACTGCAACGAAGGCCAGAAGTTGTCCATCGTCGTCTCTGCCTCACCTCCCGGCGCGTCGCCGCCCTCCGGGACCACTCCTGCTCCACCTCCACCCGCCACCACTGCCCCCTCCCCCACTGATGCTTGCGCTCCCACGCCTTCATCCCCTCCTCCCGCCGTCTCTTCTCTTCCTCCGCCGCCGCCGCCGCCTCCTGGTTCCTCTTCCACCGCCGTTTTGGCCGGTGTCTCCTTGTCCTTCTTCTCCATTGTCATGGGCTGCTTCTTTTAGATTTTTCTTGGGAGTTCATTCTTAAATAGTTTAACGCTTTGATTGTCATTTTGATTAATTAAACTGGTCCTTTATGTATGTCATCATTCGGTTTTGTATTTTTTTTATTTTTGGTTTGGTTTTAGAAATTCAGATTTTTATTAGAAAGCAGAATATTTGTCCGATCTAGTACTGCGTACTTTATGATCAATAATAAATAAATAAATAAGGTTTCTTCTTTATAGAAACCCTCTACAAGAACAATTTGATTTATTGCTAATGCTGTTTAAAGAGATCCAATAAAAGAAAATTTTCTTACTCCTGTACTGCTTATATATATAGAGATAGTGTCTTTCTTAATGTTTAGTTCATATGTGCGTGCATCGCAATTTAGCCTCCCCAAATTGTAATTTTTCATAATGTTTGTTCAGTGGGTAGCCAATTGTGATTCAGCAAGGAATAATAGAGGTCAATGTCTTTATTTTGTTAAATCTGATTACGGATAATGGCTACGGAGTGTGCGCGATGGCTTTCAAAGCAACATGTCGGAATCACAGGTTTGGAATAAAACTATACTAGAAATCAGAGTCTCTGTTTTCACCGTGCTCAGGATCTTCGAAACATGGCTTAAATGGGTAACCATCGAGCTGCTAGATTGGATGGTAGGAATTCAATGGATAAAATCTACTGCGGACTAGGACCAAATCCGAGCATAGCAAAACAGTCGCAGTCTATGAGAGTATTTTTTTATTTTATTTTAACCTCGTTCATGGAGCCAGAGGTCTGGTTTTCCAGAGCAGCAAGTGTTGAATGGGCGAGCTAATATGGGGGACTATAGTCTATAGCGTGAATAAAAAAAGACGCTGTTGTATGATGTTCAGTATTGTAGTGGTAAATTTAGGGACAGTCAAAATCTCTCATCGTGTGATGCTACTGAGAGTTTTATGCCATGCATAAGGAAAATGGACACTCAGCCTGATAGCTAATCTGGTTCTAATTGTGAGGAGTATGAAATTTCTTCTCAGACTTCAGGGTCGATCTGTTATCCGGTTCTAATTGTGAGAAGTATGAAGTTTCTTCTCAAACTTTAGGTGATGATTTTGGTGAAATACCTAAATGTTTTGATCTTATCCATTGTAATTTGTGACCATAACACAAACACGTTCAGTGCACATGAGTAATTAACAGCATACGAATAAAAATAATAAAATTATAAACTAACGGTGCAAGACGAAAGCAGAGTTGGTAGGCAAAGTGCTAGAAAAAAAAATTTGGATACAAAATGCAAAAAGTGATAAGGTTTGGGCAACCGTACCCTTCATTCAGGTGTATAATTGATAGTAATGGGTATTGTTTTGTTGGGTGGGATAAGCTTCAATTTGGAGATACATTATGGTGGGTAATGGACAAAAAAATCCAAAGATAATGTTTTATACTCTGTTTTGTCACGGTTGCCCTCCAATTTTTATCTTATTTTACACTTTTGCCCTCAAATTTTAATGTAATTAATGTAGCAAAAGAGGAATTAAATACATAAAAATTAAATATATGGTGTGAGCATGCTTTGTGTTGATGTAAGCATAGTGTTGAAGAGAGGAAATTAGAAATAGTTAACATAACTTTTGATTTTATTTTTATTTTTTCAAAAATAATATCTAAGGAAGTACTATATATGTTGGTTTTGATTAAAATTTCTTGTGAAAACTTGAAATATTTTTTAAAAGTTATTTGAACACTTTTAAAATAACAGTTTTTAAACTTTAAAATCTCCTTTTAACTTTTTAAAAATTATACCAAATATGGCTTTTATTATTAATCATGCTTTTTGTGTACCCGTGCTTATGTAGTATACCATTATATATACTTTCATAAACAAATCCGTAATTTATAAGTCTTCCTGCTTTGAAATTCAGAACATAGGAGTAATGTTTCCTAAATGCTTTGGACCCCTAAAGATGAAAAACTGCCACTCCCATTCATTTATTTACTGCTTAAATTACTCAGACCCTGTTTGGGTTAAAATTAGATAAAGATGACCCCGAGATAGGCGTTGGGTTAAATATTAATGTAGCCAAGGTAGTGCTGAGCAAGTATGCAGGCCAATAATTTACCAAAAAAAAAAAAAGTAGGCTGGCCAATCTTACGGGTTTTTGTTGGTAACAAGGAATGCTTCAAATGGGCTGGTTCACATGCAGCCTAGCCCATAATAAAGCGTTAAACCATATCTAATTCAACCTGACTGAAATGATCATCCAAAGCAGCTGCATTATTTGAAAAGCAACAGTCAAAAGCATGCGACAACCAATTTCTTAAATTTGATTATAATTTGGATTAGGTAGGTTGAATGAGCTCCCACCTCTTCACACGTATAAGATTAGATAGGGATTAGCAACCTTTTCAAAAGAAAAATGTGTCTTTTCGTGGAGCTTACTTGCCCAAACGAAGTCCCAGGTAACCATATGGAGGACAAGTGTTTTGAGCACTAGTGCATAAGCACCCCCTTTAAACAAAGCTAATCATAAACAAATAAACAAGCAAAATATAAAAAAGATTCATGGTTTTAAAAGGCTTTTTCACTACTTACATCTGGGTTTTGTTTATAATTGTCCACCAATATATGATGTATAACGTGCAGAATCCAAAGCTAGTTTCACTTTTTTGTTTTGTTTTCCCCTTTTTGGTTGTAGGGATGAATGCCCTGTGACTTCCATAATCAAAAGCCATTCAAATTAATTCCTTTTTCTTTTTCATTTTAATAGCGAAAGTGTAATACCGTGTTGGAGATAAATAGAGGAGCTCACATCAACTTGAGTTATAACACATGCAGGCCAAATAATTAGGCCGACAACAATACAACGATCATATTTTGGCAAATGCTATGCAGTTTTACAGCTAATTGTGGAAAAAATTGTGGCCTTAAGAATGGGTATGTCCAATTTTTTTTTTTTTAAAAAAATGAACATGTGGGTATGGTATCAAAATTTTCGGAAAATTATGGTTCACGTACAAAGCAAGAAAAGTCATGTGATTTATATATTTAAAAAAAAAAAACTTGGACACAATATAGTCAAAGGGGAGTGGTTGTATATATATAAAATTCTAACGTTTTTTATGTTCAAATTTCCACGCACGTGCAATTATATTTTATTGGCCAAATAATTTTTGAAATTTGCAAATGTCATGTGATGTTTAGGTTCCAGCGACTAACAAGAGGGGAGGGAATGAACAAATAGAGGTTTCAATATCGTGCCCATTTATTATAATTTGAATTACTCTAGAATTTTATGCTAATTATAACTATTTGAAGAAAATAGAAAATAATATTGTTGATGCACCTACTAATTGTCAATAATGCATTTTTTTCACTATCAAAAAATCTATAAACTTGCAAAATAAAAAATATCCTCACGAAGCTTTTAAATGCACCGATATAGCACTGAGAGAAGTTTTTCTACGATCTAAATCAACAAAAAATTTTGACTGTTAAAGTTTAAAAAATAAAATAATAAAACTAGAAAGTCATATTGTTGATGCACATATTAATTGTCAATCGTGCATCTATTTTTAACATCAAAGAATTTGTAAACCTGCAAAAATAAAATTTTTTTCATGATGGCCATTGAAAGCTTTGATGTGGCTTGACGAATGCATTCCGATGATAAGTCAACAAGATCTTCAAATACTAGGATTAAATGCAATAATTCAAAGAATAAAATAATTAGATTAGAAAGTTATATTAGATAAGAGAGTAATGTAATATTAAAGAGTAATTTCGTCCCCGTAGAAAGAGATTAACGCATATATAGGAAACTCTAGCATGTGATTTCTTACATGGATTAAAAAATCTGACCACCAACCCAAAATGGATTATACCACACAGCTTTTTAAAAATATTAAATATTAGTCTTTAAATGAATAGATAATTTTATTGGACTTTAGAAGGTTATTGGACTTTAGAAGGGTGGCTAATTTTGCTTGTACGTTAGAAATAGTGGAGATTAAAACAGTAATATATATGCCTTTGTTACGGCCGGGCTCATCAAAAACTTCTAATAATGTTTTGCAATTTTGTGGTCCTATCAATATTTAAAAAAGATTAGAATTGTATATATCTATCCAAATATTCCGACAATTTTTTCTGATTTAATTAAACTTCCGGAAGAGGTGGAAAGAGAAAAAAAAGAAAAAAAAAAGTAAATCAATCAATTTTTTTTTTTAGTTAAATAATTTTGTGGAAAGTAAATTTTTGCAGTGGAAAAATATTCATACCAAAAAGTTAAGAAAAAAATTACAGGGGGTGTGTAGGGGCCATAAGTACCAATATTCAGGTCTTATTATCCTTATGAATCTATAGGTTTATTTTTTTTGGTTAATAAAAATGATTTATCTGTAGTAGGGTCATAAGTACAGAAAGTATTGAATAAGTGGACAAATCCAAATGTTTTTTTAACTCGATGGGAGTCCACAATGGGAATCCGTGTTATTAAAATTTCCCTCTCCTCGTGCAATAGCAGCGGAGAGAAGCACTTAAGTCCAAATGGAACTATCAAGAGTCGAACTTCAACTTTCGTACTTGAAAGTATAAAAATTCAGCTGATTCTTACCACTAAGCTACACCTTCAAGTTCAATCTATAGATTTATTACAACATATAATCTATAAGTTTATTTGTTGTAATGAATTAGACAGAAACGTATTAACTATTTTAAATATTATCTAATTAAATTAAATTGTATATAATTTAAAATTATTCAATAAACTAGCGCTTAATTTATCAATTCCCAGTCGAAAGACAAACTTAAATTTCCTTTGAACAATACTTCGATTACAGACAAAACAATTGGAGCTAACTAATTAACAACTTAACCGTTTTTTTTTTAAATTAATATATTAGGGTACTTTAAAAATTACATAAAAATAATAATAAATCATTCAATTTCACAATAATATGAACCAATTGCGGCCTTAACTTTTATTTATTTATTTTTTATGAATGGCTTTTTCCTTTTGTTTGTTTCACGAATTTGGTGTTGTAATATTAAAGATTATACTATATTCTCTCACTTTGGAAGTCGCAAAGACAGTCAATTTTGACGAAGATCCCATAAGTACTATTTGTATTATTATTATTTGGTTTTCTGCAGGCATATGTAGTATTTTATTAATCACATATTACATATTAAATAATATATTTTTTTTATTTTTTTTAAAGGTTTCCAACTCAAAAAACACTTGGAATATTTCTCTCACATTAATTAATTTTTTATTTTTATGAAACTCACTTTAATTAACATCCAAATTAAGCCCAGAAATCTATAAACCAAACCCCATATAGAACAGTACCACCCATACATAACACACTAGTAAGTAAATTAGTCCTCTGCGGTGGGTTCCACGTCTACTACATCCTGGGCATAATCATCACCGTAGATCTGATCAAGAACCAGCACGAGTCCCATAGCAAAAGCGCCATCGAAGCCGGGCTTCACCCGGAGAGAGAAGACGTCTTTCCCAAGCACCACATTGGTAGAGGCATCCACTTTGCGTCTGATCTCAGCCACTGATTCCTTCCCTGTGTTGAATATCGTGCAGCAGCGCTGTGCAAACGACCCTTCGATCTGGTACTCCTCGCCTTGATTCCCGTACACCTCCACCGTCACGCTCGACCGTCCGATTATTGATGATCTCCTTACGCTGAAGATCGGCTTCTGTCCCTCCGTTCTCTCCCCTAGGAACCCTTCCCATCGCTGATGCAAGCTCGGCCTCTGCATAACATTAACTCACTGAGTTGAGTTGGAATTAACGACGATTCGCGGAAATTAATCGCAGGAAAATTAAATATAAACAGCGACCACCCACTGTACCAATTACCAAAAAAGGAAAAAAAAGCTCGGTTGTGAAAAATGTTCAGCATTTTAGGACTTTCATGACTCGCTGAGTTGACTCGGAGGCGAGCTGTAAGCAAATACATTTAGCTGAAGCAGAAGTGACTGAAGAGTTTGGAAAAGAAGGGTATGCTATGGATGGAGTAATAGATGTGTACGTATATATAAAGCAGACCTTTCGGCGGACTGTAAGGAGGCAGCGACCATGGGCGTCCATGAGAACGAGTTCGGGCTTGTCACGGATATCGGATCCATAGGAGTCGACCCGGAAGACAAGCGTGCCTTTAGAATCGAAAGCAGTAAAGCCATCGCCGGCGAAGAAGAGAGAGGTCTTCGAAACAGTCAGATGGGTGTCTTCCTTGCATACGAACCCAGCATCCACTACCAACCCCTCCTTCATCATCTTCTTCTTAATTTGATCTAAATGAACAACGAACAACGCTCTTTTTTTTTTTTTTTTTTGGGGTGTTGGAGGATTTTGAATCTTGGAGTGCTCTAAACACGGGCGCTACCAGAAATATAAACGTTGAAGGGAAGACAGTCAATAGGGGATAGAGAGCGAGCGAGAATTGGAAAATAAGTCAGAAGTTGATATACCATTTTTTTTGGTTAACTGTCAGAAGATATACCATGTGAACGATGGGGGCTCGTATAAATGTATATCTCCTAATGGGCATTTAATATATCTTTCTCTCTCTTTAAATATTATTTTTGTAATAAATAATAAGACTTTCTCTACCAGCTATTTTTTTTAATAAAAAAGTTTTTTTGAGAATATTATAGACATTTAACTAGATTTAGTTAAATTAGACAAAACTAGCGTATTAAAATTCAAAGGTCAACTTTTAAATTTGCGTGAAAGTTGAACGATTTTT